>CAKALG010045185.1:0-17328 GCA_916700815.1 Helicolenus hilgendorfi
GGATGTGCGCACGGCTCAGGCCATCCACAAGTTTGACAAGTTCAACATGAACATCAGCGGCGTGTTCCATCCCAACGGCCTGGAGGTCATCGTGAACACGGAAATTGTATCCTTGAGACTTCAATACTTTGGTTGATAAGAGTACAGCAGTGGCAACAGTCTCATCCCTAATCTCATTAAACAAGACCGAAGAGTTTACAGCAGTGCTCGCGGCTCCGTGTGGCTGTACTTTGCCACGGTGCACTTTGAGCTAAATGTTAATATCAGCATGTTAACATCCTCACAATGACAATGCTAACATTTGCTAATTAGCACAAAAAACAAAGTAGAGCTGAGGCCGGTGGGAATGTCATAGTTTGCAGGTATTTGGTCATAAAGCAAATTGAAATTTTGCCATGGCAAAAAGTTTATTACAATCCATCGTGAAGGGGGACATGAATGTCTGTAACACATTTTATGGTAAATCATCTAACAGTTGTCAAGACATTACACCAAAAATACACAAATGTGAACCTCATGAAGGCACGAGGGGAACATTAAGTGGTTCAAAGTCAGTAGGAGTCATACACTGGAAACAATAAATATCTGTTCAAAGTTTCATGACAATCCATCCAGTAGTTGTTGACATATTTCAGTCTGAAAGTGATGGACTAACAGACATCGCCATCCCTTGGAGCCGCTTCGATGTCGCTAACATGGCTAAAAATGCCATTTATAGCCTTTTTCCAAAATGTGAGGCAGTACAATGAGTGCATACATTTTTGTAGAATAGGTGGTTAAAAAATATGTATAATAAAAAATACAAATGTATATGTACATCACAACGTAGTGTAAAACATGTTGCAGCAGTTAAGAGACCTACATACAGTCTTTTTAATTATTAGCTAGAATTAAAATTAAAAAGGTTTCAGGTGATTATACACTAATCAAAACATAGTTATGAATGTTATATTCCATTTCTGCTAATAGATCCCCCGAAATCCTTTAAGTGATTACATTATTGCGGTTCTAGAGGGCTTGTTTAACATTGGACTTAAGTAATGAGTAAACAGTGGAACATTTCATAAATCTGACCTGGACAAAAAAAAAAAAAGATTGTATCGGTGTTTAAATTTGTAGTCGCTCCAATGACTGTTGAGCTTTTATTTCACCGCTAAACATTAAATATTTATTGCACTGAAAATTGATTTCATTACCCAGGGGGATGGTTTTAATCGCTGTGTAATTAAATTCGTAGCAGATTTAGCTGATACAAATGAAAAATGGTGTCATGGTCCTTAGTTGGAGTTTCAGTGGGATCTGCGGACCTTCCACCTCCTCCACACAGTTCCCGCTCTGGACCAGTGCAGAATAGTCTTCAACAACAACGGCACTGTCATCTATGGAGGTAAGTACAGAGGTCACTGCATGATGGGTAATTTAGAGCTTTTGGCATCAAGCCTGCAACTCGCTCCACAGTCGGTGCAAAGTGTGTGAAAGGTGCGTTTGAGTGAAAGGCTGGCAATTATGAAGCAAAGTGAGCATGTGTGTGTTTGTAGAGGTGTGAACAGAGCCTGTAGAGGTGTATGTGTGTGCTAGATGCCACCGTCACTCAGAGCCATATGGGCAAAAGGCTCAGCGTTGGACCGGCATCAGAGAGAACCAGCTGGTTCACACCACCTCACAGGAAGAGCCATGGGCGTGCTGCAATGGCTCTGCTCATACGACGACCACTTGGACCTCTCAGTTGACTGAACTACGGCGAACCAGCTCGCTGTTTACAGTTTTTATTCACTCTCTCACTCATACTGCGGCTCTTTGGTTTTACAGCAATGTTGCAGGCTGACGATGAAGACGACATGATGGAGATGCAGATGAAAAGTCCATTTGGTTCATCGTTCAGGACCTTTAATGCCACGGACTACAAACCAATCGGTAAGGCGTCCTGCCCTCACCCGACTATAATTTAGCTTTTCTCGTTCATGATAATTAAGATTTTATTTACTTGGAGGCCCTATTTTTGTCCCACTTTTGAGTATATATATTATACACTGTAGTTGTTGGAAATCATGTTTAATTGCTATAATATTTTGTTATTTTCAGAAATTGACTTCTTACACATGTTCTTTGCTCTCTTCTCAGCCACTATTGATGTCAAGAGGAATATATTTGACCTTTGCACTGATACCAAAGACTGCTACCTAGCTGTGATTGAGGTAAATTCTCAGCATAATAGGGCTGCATGATTATGGCCAAAATGATAATCGCGATTATTTATCACGATTATTCATTGATTTTAGGGACTATATATTTGTATCTTTCACATTTAAATAAGCCAAGCACTGCTTTCACTTCTGTGTTGTGTTTCATTCCTGCTAAAGTAGAAATCTTTGCATCAAAAATAAGACTTAAAATAAGGTTCTTCTTCACCTGAATTCAGTGCATTTTTGTTTTGCCTGCTGGCTGCCTATAACTTTAGGAAGCACTTGATTTGATATGCAGCACAGTTTTCTCTGAGTGGAGCACGCATTTTAAACGTCAAGTTGATCATGTTCATTTAATTGTGGGAAGCCAAAATTGTGATCGTGATTAATATCCGATTAATTGTGCAGCCCTGCATCATAATGGGGCTAAAGTTTGTGATTATTTATTTGTCTTTTTAAATATATGAAATAATTTAATTTCCATTTCCTCCTGCCTGTCCGTAGAACCAAGACTCTGTAAACACCGACACAGTGTGCAGGCTGTATGAGGTTGGCCGGCAGAGACTGGCAGAGGAAGAGGAGGAGGATGAGGAGGATCAGGTTCTAACTTTAATCTTTTAATTTGGATACTGCAGTGCCTCTTTGGTTACTGTAATTGTAATTCACCTTTTTTTTTGTCATCTGTGCACCAGGAGGATGACGATCAGGAGGAAGACGACGACGATGACGAGGATTCAGACGACGACGTCGATACAGATCCCCTCATTGCCGAGCTGGAGAACGAGAACGGCGGAGAGGACGAGGACGACGAAGAGGAGGATGATGGTAATGATGAATTCTCTCCCTCTGATGAAGAGGTGGCACGCCTTCTCGAAGACGATGTTAATGGAGACGACGACGATGAGGACGACAACGACGACGATGACTCTGATAACGACGACGTTGATCTGGATGGCGACAATGGTGAGTAGCTCTTCAAGTGAGCGAGTTTGTCCACAGGTTCTTATCGAATCTTACAGCATTGTTGAGTTCAAGCCTTTAAATGTCCTTAATATGTATTTTTGGCCTTCTGTAAATCTTTTCTGTATTGTTTATTTCTTTTAATTTTTAATTATCTGGGCCTTGTTCTTCATATGTGGATAACTCGGTTTGCTTGATTTGTATACTGTAGATAATTTGACACAAGTCAGGATTTTTCAGTTCTTTAAAGATTTATCTGCAGGTGTTGTCAGAGCAACAAGTCCTTAAAGCTCAAATCTGCAAAAGTGTAGGCTTAAACCCCATAAAGAAAGTCATTTCAAACACAAATGACTCCTTGCCTTAGAGGGACGATGATTTTAGATTAAAACCTGTAGGGAACTTGGGGTTATTATCACTATTTAATTTTCACAATAAAGAGAAAAATAGATATATAAAATATACAACAAAATAAAATGAGTACCCTTAAAAAAAAAAAAGTAGCAACCCTAGAAAAGAAAGACTTGAATTCAATTCAAACTTTGACTGTTAAAAGACTGATTGAAACAGAAAACTGATGTTTAACTGTGACATTATGATGAGGTTTTGAACAGTACGATTTATGAAACAAACAATTCATTTTAAGCTGGATAAAGTTCATAAAATTATTTTGTGTACCTTACGCATTTGTGAAACTTCAGCCCAAGTGTGAAAACTGGAAACATTTCTGAAGAGCACAATTTAAGGTTGTTTTCCGTGCAATTAATTCACACCTCAATATATTTTGCCGAACTGTTGTTTTTATCATGAGTACCGTCAACACTGAACGAGAATATTACGCGGTGAAAAAGCATCAATCGATTTTCTTACCTTTCACTTTCACTGCGAATAAAGACATCAACCGATCACGTTGTGCGGAACCAGTTGAGTTGGGCCTGTATTTATGTAACAGCAATACGTAGAACTAAGACGGCAAACTTTATTACTTCTTTCAACCTTGACAAAGGCAATGCAGACCAGACCCACTCCTTCCGTTTTTACTGTTCACAATAAAAGCCCTAGGCATATAATATTCGCAGGCTAGTATTTCACATTTTTTCACATTGCTTATCCGTGGTTTATGTCCATTAATCTGTTGCCCAACTGCATGCTGGGAGGGTTCCCAACACACCTACCTCAAGTGAGTGCAATCATATCGTGAGCACTCAGCCAATTATATGAATACTGATCGTGGTTTCAGACTCTACTCATGTTTCCTTTATTTCAAAATAAGAGTGCACTGTTATTGAAGTTTAACAAATCAACCCACTTATCTGGATGAGAATTACCAGGATCCTTTAGCTTGAAAACACCATGTTAGCCTGGCTAAGTTGAGATACATTTAAAGAACCCTGGTCTGCAGTCTCAGCTAAGTGATGCAACAACGCCGATGTTTGGTCCAGTTTCTGTGTTTTCATGCCTGTCTGGTCACTGTGAGGAAATGTTGTCTTTCCCCAGTGGAATTTAAAAACTGCTGTCTTGGTTTATTCCAGAGAATGACAAAGGAAGCATGAATTTCAGAGAAAAAAAATGGATATAGTCGCTCTTTCACATTTTTTTTCTAGTCTCTGTATCCCCACATTTCTAAATCTGTATTTGTCTGTCGCACAAACAGACAGCTCCGACAACTCTGACCTTGAGGATGACATCATCTTATCCCTGAATGAGTGAGGAGCCGCCGGCATCTGGGACCAAGGAACCGGACAACATGTCAAGACTTCTGCCTCAGAGACATTTGAGCTGCAGGACAGGAGGCAAGACGAGAGGATAATATCAGCAGATAAGGTGGGAGATAACCTGGAGCACTGCCAGTTTGAAACAGTAGGTGTCTGCACTCTGAGTGACAAGACCAAGAACAATCTCATAGAGATGAAAAACCAATGCACACAAATTGACTTACTGGTAGGCAAAAACGATTGTATACGATATAGTTTTATAAAAGAAAAAAAAGAAAGTGGGCTTGATGATGAGAGAAATTGCCATTGTGAGTAGATGCAGTGACGAAAAGTTTTATATTTTATCACATTTACGGCTTTTTAAGTGAGCCTCTTCATTTGATATTGATCCACTCACTTTGTAAGCCCCTGTTTGGTCACAGATTAGTGTTTGTAGGGGAAAAGGCTTACATCAGAGCGCTGCATTTGTGTGGAAAAGAATACAATGCTCTCTCTCTAAAGCTTGTATTTTGCCACACTGCCTGGAATAATCACCAAAAAGTAATAAAGCATTGAGTTAGGAAGCTAATGTGATGCACAAACACGTTGCCGATGGTTCATCAAACGTCAAACCCGCCTTCAGGTTTCACTTTCACCATAAACTGATGACCAAAACGCCACACACAGCAGTGCCATTCGTGAACGTCGCCTTCTGATTTCATTATGTAAGTAGAGAGATTTAATCAGCTCGGTGCTCTTGTACTGCCGCAGAAACTATAACTAGTGTGACAAAACTATTGACACACCTGCTCACTGTCAGCACATGACAGACATGTAGAGGCGTATTCAGCTCTCTATTATTGTGTTATTTTACGAGGCTTTATTGAGCTGTGCAAGGATTTGGCTTTAGTGGATGATTCTTAAAAAGATTACAGGGCTTTTGAGCTGTTGATAAAGCATAAGCCAATCATACAGTGAACATTCTACTTAATCTTATGTTAGAAAACCTAGGAAGAAATTGATCTTGCTAAATCTTGAAAGAGAGCTTACATTGGAACATTGGAAATAAAAGACGGTGGCAAGAAATATTTTCATTTCAAATTTGAGTTTCCTCCAGAGTGGAGCAACAGGAGGCTTCAGACTCTCAACATTGTGAAAACAAATGCCTTTCACTTGCACACTTTTTGAAATCTGTTTTGATTTTTTTTTTCTCATGTTCTTTTGCCTTGTATCTGTTCATTTTTAACTGTTTTCTTTTCCATGAGAAAACTTTGGTGTTGAGTTTCTTGAGACAGTTTATGTACAGCTTGTATGTATCTAAAGTATTTTTACTATAAATAAAGCCACAAAATTAGCTGTGTGTGCTTCTTTAATGAAGTGTGAATGATGCTGCTCACAGGCAGCAGACATTTAATAAGCTGTTGCAGCAGAGTTGTGTTAAACATTTGTGGCTCTTTTATAAGGAAGAAAGCAAGAGTGCATACCGACACCGGTGCCAATAAGGTCTAACTAACTCACAAACTGGATCGTTATATTTGGTTCCTGCAAGTAAGGAGCTTCTAAAGGGAACCTTTAAGTACATCTTTTGAACTGGAGGGAACTTTGGTTTGATAGAACATAGGGGATCTTAAACTTTATTTTTATCATCACATACAAGCGTACACAGCACGACGTAGCGATATTCAACTCACCCTAAGCATTAGGGACACTAATACCCCACTGTACAAAAGTGAAGCAAAAATATCCCGGATACGGGAGCTGCCATCTTGAGATTTTGATGTGTTTGGAGCCAGAGTCTGTGCAGTAGTGAACGGCGGGCTGGTAGCCACACACCCACCTTAGCCAATCACGAGCCGAGCACGGCCACAGCTTGTTAGTTTGAGCCATATAGCTGCTACGTTAGCACCATGTTAGCTGTTTGGCTAGAAAGACACAACCAACCATAATGTCTTTATAAATACATTTATGATCAAAGTGACACGTTCTATTACACAGACTCGTGACGGTTATAGAAAGTAAAAGTTACATCTCCTCTCTCGTACATTTCTCGAGCCTTCGGCTGCTCGACTATTTCACTCAGAGCAGCTATCAATCACAGCTGTCGATCATGACGTCTCACCCCCTTTTTATAGCATCAAATAAGTAATTTAATACCAAACTTATCAGAAAAATGAACACTTGAACATACATCTGCATGATAACAACTACCTAAAATGACATAAATCATTTTTGGGAACATTTTATTTGACGTGTACTTTGATTTTTTTAGTTTGGCTCATGTCCCATCCGCTAACATGGAGGGGGTGAGATTCATGAACTATACTGCAGCCAGCCACCAGGGGGCGATCGAGATGTTTTGGCTTCACTTTTGGGGAGCTGTCATGTCGTCCATCTTTATATACAGTCTATGGTCACGCTCAAGGACACTTCAATATGCATACAGAAGGAGCCGGGGATCAAACCGCCAACAATGTACAGTGTACAATCTACATATATTATCATTCCAACACAGACTTAGAAGATCCATTTATTTGGAGATGGTACAGTTTTACATGTGCATGGCTCCTCTCCAAATCAAACCATGTCTCAAACTCGTACTGAAATTGAGGTATTTGGGAATTGGGTTAGATAGCAGTCTTACATTAAACCTCATGTGGAACAGCTGGCACAGAATCTGCAAATAAAAAAGGGTTTCTTATATCAGAATAATGTGTGTTTTTCTCTTGTTGTCGACCATCACGTCGGTGCTCGACTATGGAGATATCCTGAACTCTGATGCTTCTCATTCCACCTCACTAGCAACAGGCACAGAACGACACACTTCTATTGTTTGTAAATGTATCCTAATAACTAAAGCTGCCTCAGTGCATCACATCTCCTCTTCCATATAAATGGAACGGATTACTAAGGGCTTTAACACTTGAAAGACTGGTACATTTGGACGAATATACACTTTTAGACCTTTTTTTTTTTTTTTTTTTTTTACATATGTTTATGATAGTTTCTGATGCCGTTTGTATGTGATTGTGTGACTTGCTGTGTTTTTGTGTGTGTCTTAACTCAGTTCGATTTATCCTGCTGTACTCGGCTCTCTCTTGCAAAACAGATCTATCTCATTAGATAAAGGTTATGATAATGTATCAATTCTGTCAACATTAATGCCAAAATCATATTAGTAAAGTTAGTTTTCGTAAATTCTGTCCAGTGAGATGAGATTACATTAAACATTTTGCAGGATATAGAGCTGAGAGACAACCTGCAAGGGGAGGGTGCATTGAAAATGAGCAGCAGCTGAGTTTAGATATATATTTTAATCATATATTCGATGTTATACATTTGTTGCATGTGAATCATTCCATCTTTATTGCCCTTAAGGTGTTTAAATGCCTTGAATTTTCCTTACATTGATTGTTGAATTGTGCATGCTGGGATTTGCCATTCAATTTTCCTGTGGCCTCCCCCACAGTTAATAACAGCACACATTCAAATAGTCACCAGAACCACATTAAGAAGATCAAATATCTTTTCTAAATTGTGTGTGTGTGTGTGTGTGCCTGTCCATGTGTACTGGAGGCACTGAGTGCATGAAACGTATGATCCTGAGGAGTGTAAAGAAATAAGAATGTGTGTGTTTGTGTGAAGGCAGGTGATGGATGAGTTGGTAGGACGTGCCTCTTATTACCTCCTCGGCTGGCCTCTTATTGCCTGCTAGCTTTGGGAGTGTTGAAACAGATAGCAGCTCTCACTGTATTATCCGATCCCTGTTTGCAGTGGACCAGTGTCTGTGCTGCTGCATCAGAGCAGGAGCTAAATGTAGCCACTGCTCCCGCCAAGCTGAACAAGGCACTTTTCAAATCTTTCATCATTTAAAATGTCCTTTGTGCCAGGGTTTAACATGCAGTAGTGTCACTTCAGCACATTTTCAGCAAATATGTTATGTTTTTTTCACAAATGTTTATTAGCAGGGATGCATATTTAGCTTACAAAACGCCCCGCACTCCTCCAGCTTTATGTATGTGATTGGAACACCGCCCACAGTGTTCCACTTGAAGTAATAGACAGATGGGAGTCAGTCACAGCGTCGCTATGATGGAGAGAAATTACCCTGCTGAATACTGCCCTCCCTCCCACACTACATCAAACTCAGTGGACGTTCAATATTCACCAAATCACTCTATTTTTCTACTCATGATTGCCTTGTCTATAGGACAAGACGGCTTAATGCACTGAAATGACCAGACGTGCACTGAGCAGTAGGTGAGATACTGTATGATAAGGATTTTTTGGGGACTAAAACTGTATTCATCTGGTTTATAAAACATCAACTCTCTACCCACAGCGTGCGGATGTCTAAATGTTCAAATCAAGGTCTTTGTGAGACAGAGGCACATTTTCAAGGTGAAACATTGATAGTGTTCCTGAAAGTATGAGGCGCCTTTATTGCCGATGTTCTATGCCGTATTGAAATAATTAGAAGGTCATATTGGATTTGTGCAAACTGTTAACTCCACAGGTTTGAAGCTTCCGAGCCAAGTTCAGACTGTTTTAACAGCAGTGACTCACTTCATAAAATCAACTCAACTAAATTCATTGCATCCTTTTTGTCAGCACTATTCAAATCAATCATCTTACAGGCAAACTGTTTCTTTGTGTTTTAAACGTCGATTACGGTATTTATTTTTGTTTTTAAGCCATCATAAACAGCTCACTTCTACTTACCCACCAGAATTTGGTTCCCAGCAGGATGGAGGCCTCGAAACAACACTTAAACCTTCTTGTGTGAAAATACAATTTACTGAAATATAAGTGAGCAGTTAACAGAATAAATAAATATATCTACAGATTATACTCTCCAGAAGAAAACGTACCAGATGATGTTGGAGAATGGAGCAGATGTGTCTCAATTAGAGCTGCAACGATTAATCGATTAGTTGTCAACTATTAAAGTAATCGCTAGCTATAAGGAAAAAGGCTAAAAAGGAATAATTCTCTGATTCCAGCTTCTTAAATGTGAATATTTTCTGGTTTCTTTACTCCTCTATGATAGTAAAACCTCAAATGTTTTCAGAAACATCTTGTAGTGTACTGTTTAGCTGTAAAATGACAAAGTTTGTGAGACCAGTTGAGGAAATACCAAGCACCGCCCACCAGCCGGAGCAAACTTTCTTAATTTACAGCTAAACAGTACACTACAAGATGTTTCTGAAAACATCTGAGGTGAGAAATAGGCATTACAGTAACAGAATATTAATTCATATTTGATCAGCGCTGCCTAGTTTGACCGTTTGATTGGAGTTCGCAAGTGATTGACAGCTGCGTCCGTTGAATTAACAGCCAATAGAAACGCTCTCTCTCTCTCTGAAATGACTTGTGATTGATCTCGTCAAGTACTAGATTTTTTAAAGCCTGAAAGCAGAGCCATGAGGAGGTGCAGAAGTTTAGTTTGTTCTCAGAACACTTGAATTACAATATGCTGAAAGGTTATTATGGAATTTTTGCCCAATGATGCCAAAAACATTCTGCCTACTAAAGCTTTAAATGTGAATATTTTCTGGTTTCTTTAGACAGTAAACTGAATATCGTTGAGTTGTGGACAAAACAAGACACTTGAGGACGTCATCTTGGGCTTTGGGAAACACTGATTGACATTTTTCACCATTTTCTGACATTTTATAGACCAAACTACTATCGATTAATCGAGAAAATAACTGACAGATTAATCGACAATGAAAATAACTGTTAGTTGGTAGCCCTATAGTCTCACCTCAAGTCCAAAGTGAAGTCATATACACCTCATGGTTTAGTTGAACAAATAACGACAAACTACATTTCAGATTCCATCATTTATTGTATGTGAATGGCATCTATAAAACAGCATATGGTTGTGTGATGTAGGTTTGACGGGAAATCCACAGTTTGATCAATCAAACCCAAAGGGGGAAGGAAGCTGGCCTTTTAGGAATGAGTTGCATCTCATCTGTGTGGGAGCATGACTGCACTATGACAAGGCACCACCGGTAGTGGGTCTGTTTCTTTGAAATGAGTCAACCAGGAGGTGCTTCCCCACATGGTCTGGTCTGATCCGTAACACCGGGAGCTACTTTATGGACAACAAACCCCCCAAAGCAACACATTCAATCAGAAAAAAAAGCAGCCATCATCTTTAACTGTAGAAAATGCAGTTTGTGTTTCTGATGGATGCAACTGCCATAGAGAGAGATGGAGAGAGAGAGAAAGGGGGGGAGAGAGAGAAGGAGAGAGAGATGGAGAGAGAGAGAGAGAGAGGGAGAGAGAGATGGGGAGGAAAAAGGAGAGAGAGAGAAGGAGGGAGAGAGAGGGGGCGCATATATTTGCAAATGCTTGACACATCAGTGTTGACAAAACGAGTCATGTGACGAGCATGAAGATGGCGCAGCTTATGGTATATTATTGCAGGTTTCTTCTCAGCGTTTTCTTGCAGCATCTCGACAGTTGATGAAACCGCGGAACGATCTGATCGCGACCTATTACCTGCTAATTACCTCCTAGCGATGGAGCCCGTTCACACTGGGCTGAGCAGCTTATTGAGGAACAGCTGGACTTGATTTGGCTGAAAGAAAAAACAAAAACAAAAGAAATTACATAAATAAGCTTCGAGGAAAAACAAACAAAAAAAGACTTGGTGGTTCCACTTGAAATGCGGCTGCAATAATAATAACACCTTTTTTTTTTTTTGGTGTGGTGGAGAAACAGCTCACCGTGTGCGTGCGCGCCTTTCCTGCCTGCGTGAGTGTATGTGTGTTTTTGCGCGTGTGTGCGTTACATTAGGTGGACACGGAGACTGCATCAGACTGGAGACACACGCCGGGACATAATAGAGAGGAGATATCGAGGCTTTGATGGTCCTTCCTCTCCTCCTCCTCCATCCTGCACACACACACAGACGAACAGGATCCTGATTCCGCTGGAGACATGTAGTCCTCATGTATACGAGCAGCCAGCACAGTTTGTAGCCTTCAGCTCTCATTTTTCAGCAGCATCATCTCACGATATCGACATAATGTGGCTTGCTCTACCGGAGGGAGAATAACCAAATATGTGGATACCAACAGAAGAGGAGAAGATCGGAGTTGGTGAGTCAATTTATTGCTATTTTTTATTAACCTTTATTTCTTTGCTCTTTTAATTGACTGTTGATGGCAGATTTTCCCATGAGAAACACCCAATTTCTGTTTATCGACACCCCGCATTGCCTATACCAGCCCATTTTTTGCTCTCTTATTATGCCCATTACACCCAATGAAAAACACATCCACTTCTCTAATGGCTGATATATCCACGGCCAGTGACTGCATATAGAGGGGAAATTGCGTGGGATGATACAGCCTACAACCCACACCACCTTAAAGATGCTATCGCAGTCTGTACACAACCGCAGGCGGTGCTTTAAATCAGGCTGCTGCTCTGTAGTTGTGTGGTTTTAGTACAAAAAAAAATGCGTCAGTGTTGCATTTTAGCTTTTTTCTTTTTATGAGCATATCTGGAGGAGGAGGAGGAGGGGGGAGAGAAAAAAGGCGATTCGTGTTGAAACCACGAGGGGGCATCGTGACTGCGTCCCTCCAACAGGTGTAGGCTGGAGTGAAGCTGGAGTCTACCTGTAGACAGAAAAACTGCCCTAATGCTGCTGCTGCTGCAACAACAGGCACCGCACTGCACTACATCTCCTCCCTGCATGCATGTGTGCACTTTGACCCTTGCAGATGAGGTTGAAAGTGCAAGATCAGTATTTCTCCATCAGATTAGCCTTTTATGGAAAAAAAAAAAAAAAGCCAAAGCGAGCTGTTTGCAGTCTAGTAAGTAGAAGAGGCCATACGGTCATTACAAACCTCACAGCCACGACAAAATGATCCTATAGAGGGGGTTTTCATTAGGGGAAATGAGTCATGTCCAGATGCTCTACAGCTGGTTACTTGCAGGGCTACTCATGCTGGCTTGCACATGATACTCCCCCCCACAAAAACACACATACACACGCCCACACTTTGTTTGGAGACATTACATTTATGTCATGATCGTTTCATAAAGACTGCAGGATGAGAGCCCCAAAATGGTAAATCCGCCATAATATGGGCTATTGTAGTGTTCTGTGCAGTAATCTTATCGCATTCAGTTCGTTTGTATGTTTATCCACGCATCCATTTACCCACCATAGTCACTGCAGCGCGCATATACTGGGGTGTTTTTAACAGGGAAGAAGGTAGTTTTGTGTGGTTAAGCAACAGTTCAGCATCAGGCTGTAAGGAGTGACCTGGCGCTGTCCATGGTGCTGAAATGTGGACCTGGCGCTCTCCATGGTGCTGAAATGTGGAGATGACGCTGTCCACGGTGTTGTAATGAGATGACGCTGTCCACGGTGCTGAAATGCGGGGAAAGCAGAGCCACTGTGTACCTACACAGTACATACTGTACCTTGTAAAAGCAGCCCACATTACTCTGGTACAATACCCCCCTTCGCCTCAGATAACGTGTTGACATGCTAGGTTCAATATCTCTCTTGTAGATGAAGCCCACGCTGGTACGTTAACTGAACTGTATGTACAGGCCTTTTACAAAGCCTGGTATTAGTGGCACCATTTTGCACATTTTCCCACATCTTCTTTGCTTATTTTGTCACTGCCTGTAAATTGTGCCCCACCAATACACCGATATGAAACTGAGATGCAGTCTGTCAGAAGTCAGCCAGGCCTTTCTTGTCTCCTGCGTTGTCTTAACGGGCAACAGGAAACCGTTGGAGTTGGTATGTACAGGCCTTTTACAAAGTCTGGTATTAGTGGCACCATTTTGCACATCTTCCTTGCTTATTTTGTCGCTATAAATTGTGCCTCACCGATACACCGATATGAAACCGAGATGTTGTCTGTCAGCAGTTATGCCAGGCCTTTCTTGTCTCCTGTATGGTCTTAACGGGCAACAGGAAACAGTTGGAGACCACCTCATGAAACGTTAATGCCTATCTTAGAGTCTCTGCTTATTCATTATTTTGTTGGTTTATGCAGTAAGTAATATTAGTTTGTAAATCACTTGTAGAGTGGCAGCGAAGGCCTGGATTGAAAATGTAGTGTGGGGCTGCCCAGCTCTTTCCACTCTAGGACTGCAAATAATTTTATTCACCAATTAATTTATAGTTACTTGTTTTGTTCCTCATTTAATAATTTAAAGCTAATTATGATGTTGTAAGTTTTATATATTTGGAATTTAATTGGATAAATTACAATAGATTTTCAAAAAGAAAACCACTAAATCAATTCTCAGTCCAATCGTCTTCAAAATCCCCTTTTTTGAGTCACTGATGGATTTTCTCATATAAGCAGCAATATTGCAAGAATTTCTTTACACTTTTATTGGAGAGAGCTCTGACTTTAAGTCAGTACCTGCCCACATGAGAAAGAAAGTGAAATGAATCAGCCGGCTTTATCTGTGTCCACATGGACGCCAACTACTGTAGCGGTACATGAAATAATCAAGCAGACTAGGCCACCATTATCTGAAACGGACAGCTCTAGGATCAAACGTGTTCACGGCAGAACAAAAGATAGAGCTAATGTTCAACTGAGAGTGGGATTAGAGAGATTAATGTAGCCCAAAGCATTTCTCCGTGGGTTTTAGCCATGGCGTTAGTGGGAAGTTGCTTAGCGTCACTTTGCTGAGCACTTCTTGGATTACTCATTGGATGCTGAATCACAAGTTCATTAGTTATGTAGTTTTTTTGTACCTTATCAGCACCATAATACTTTTTGATAGTCATGCACATGTTTATGATGAGGACATCATCTCGCAGCTACACAGACCCCAGCAGCTGGGTAGAATGCCTAGATTTCTGTGACAATGACTTGGGATCAGATATGGTCCTCTGTGGCAGAAATTCCTACTGTAGGTTAGCAAGACTTCAGAGCAGTACTGTGTCTGAGTAAGTGAGTGTGCATTCAAGTCGTGCTGAACATCATGACTCAGTGGGCGAAGCCCGAAGACCGTTGTGTAAATTTTAACTTAGCTGGATCTGGGACAGGACTACTCAAGCTTGGTCTTCATACTCACAGTGCATTACTGGGAGTTCAGCTTCAGTTGTACCGGTCATGATTGAGACTGGACCTAAAAGGACAATAGAAACCAAAGGAAATAAGTTAATTTCAGTGCTGCAGTTTAGATGAGCACAGTGTCCTCTTTAATAAAATGTTTCTCAGTATAGTGATGCCATTAGCACTCAGTTGTTTTGAAAAATAATAGCAGACAATTCATAATCCGTAATAGTGTTTACTGGCAGGTTTTTGATGACATCTCTCCTCTCTCTGCAGAATGTTTCTCCCCTGTGGGCCATTGTACAGTTAGATACTCTGTGTGTCTCTCACTGATTCTAATACAAGGTCATCAGGCCATGCATGCTGTGTTTGAAGCTTCACTATATTACATATGGAGGAAAAACATTTTTCAAGACATGGCAGCATGTAATAACATTTAAACTGGAAGGTCTCGCTTCATTTGTTTTAAAATGACATTATAGCCTACATATTGGATTTTGCTTGACTATAAAAATGACAGAGAATGGCAGGAAACAGGAAAGTGAAGTGTAGACCAGGGAATATAGGTCAAAGGTCACTGTCAAACAGAGTCTTAAATACTGTAGACTGGCTTTCTACAGAGTATGTAGTGAACACATTCTGTGTCATATTTGCTCATTTTTGACAGCAAAGACATAATTATGTGATTCAAAAACTTTCAAAACTCTGAAAGGTATTGCAGTTTGCTAATATGATGCTGGCGTGTGATACAAGAAAAACCTCTCTACATTGTAGGCACCATATTTGTGGTGCTACAACTCTTTATTTTCACACAGTGGAGAGCTCCGAATCGCCACATTTTTCTCGCAATCACAACTTTTCAGCTACTTTTTACACGGCAACACTCCAGGATTCAATCAACAAGGTGAGGTGGAGGTTTTTAGTGTTCACTCCTATTAGGCTTTTTATCCTACACATCATGGCAGTGTGGCAGCACTGCTTGTGAAGTGCAGCGAGTTAAAAAATAAAGGCACAACAGAGGAAGAGTATTAGGAAATCTCACTGGGGCTGCTTCAATGATTTTAAAACGTATTATATATACTTATCTTCGGTCTCCTGAGTCTAATGTTTATTTTAAACCATGACACTTGATCCTTGATACTCACTGGGTGATTTTCCTCCCATGATACTCAGTATTAGGTGACCCGAGTGACACCATAGATAGTGTTAACCTCATGGCTTCAGTGTCATAACTTCTGCATAATTAAATCCAGGAATATTACTACTTTTGTCCTACAGGAGCTGGTGGTGGTAGTTATTAGGTGCTGTTATGGAAAATCAACTCCAGCGTCTGTTCTCACTTCACGCCAACACAGAAAACTGGATTCTTAAGAGACCGCTTTCAGACTGTTAAAATGTTCGGTGGATATTTGAAGAATAATTCAGAACAGGAAATGGAGAATGCTGTTTGCTTTGAGTTTATATTTTGCCTGACAATACATAGTAATCATCTATTCTATGACTATGATCTGTTTAGTTTATTAAATCTAAAACATTTAAAGTAACCACACATTTTTACGTTATGATGAAACCTGGTATAGTGTGTAGGATTTAGCGGCCTCTAGTAGTGTGGTTGCAGATGCAACCAACTGAGCACCCCTGCGATCACTCCTCCCTTTCCAAGACCGCGGTAATGTGAGCCATCGAGCGCAAAACCGCGCTAATGTTGTTCGCCTCACTCAGAGGCCATCCTTACCATAATAACACTACTTTAGGAGCAACGGAAGTCAGACGACGGTGGCTGGCGGTACCACTGTTTTGCAATCTGCGGCTCATGTTACCCCAGTTTCACAAGTGTGTCCGAGAGCTACAGTATGGTGGCCTTCAGGTAATGTAAAAACATGAAAGCCTCTCTCTAGAGCAAGTGTATGTTTTTTCTGTTCTGGGCTACTGTAGAAACATGGAGGAGCAACATGGCGGACTCCGTGAAGAAGACCCACTCCTTATGTAGATATGAAGGGCTCATTCTAAGCTAACAAAAACACAATGATTCTTAGTTTCAGGTGATTAAACAATAATGAAAACATAGGTATGAATATTATATTCCATTTCTGTTAATAGATCCCCCTAAATATTACACACTGTTCCTTTAATTCTAATTTATTTATTTTAAAACTCACTGTTTCTATAGTTTTTGGTAGAATTATTCAGCTGTTTGCGCGGCTTTGTTTTTGCTCTTTATGCATTCGCTAAGGCTGATAATTCTTTATAAGATGTCCTTGCATCTCTTTGCTGCCTTTGAAATTTTCACTTTACTTTAACTGCAACTGAGAGTCACAACCAGATTACTCAAGGAATCCAGTCCCCATCATGTTGTTGTAAAGTTGCCACTTTGGGGGAACTTTTTGTTTTTTTTCTACTGTAAGAGCTGTAGCTTCTCAGAGCGTTGATAAATTCAGG
>CAKALG010045185.1:17349-33381 GCA_916700815.1 Helicolenus hilgendorfi
GCCCCCCCAATACAAGTTCTGACAACCCGAGGTCCCAAGCTGAGTGGTCCCCCTACGGAGTCTGTGTTTTTTTGTGTAGGCCTTATATTTAGTTTTCACTTTCACTTTTACCAGAAATGCTCTGAAACAATGATCGGATTCAACCTGCAAAACCCCCGAACAATTCTTAAAAAATACAATACTTTAACTGTTTTATTATTTGAGACCTGGCAGAAGATTAAAATATGACTATTATTTTTGTTTGTAGGCAAAACTTGCCCTAGTGAATAAGCGAGAAAAGTAGGACTGCCTTTAAAAAAAGCAGTCTTGTACACCAAACCCAAGACTTGATGCTAAATGAATGCAGATGGTGTTTGAGTTATGGGTGATATATATTTGTCATACATGGAACAATAGAAGTGAGGTGAGGTAAGAGGAAAGTGGAGGACAGCAGGAGCCTCCTCCTGTGCTCAAGCCCCGTAATTCCTACCAGTGAGTTACTGGTTACACAATAGCAGCCATAAGATGCCATGTGGACTATGAATGTAACTAAATAGAGGGACAGTCTGGACTGATATACCGTTGCTTAGTAGAAATGTTGCCGTTGCCAACATTTTCCACTGCCTGACTGTCCCGTCAGTCCTTCCAACATCCTACGTTCAACATGTTGAAGTATAAAGATGATTTTTTTTTTTTTTGTGTGGATATGCTAATGCTCCGAAGCTTTTAGGCACAATGAAAGAGTGTTTACACAGCTTGGAGGTTTTGTGAGGGTGGACTATGAAAATATGAGCCTGCTTGATGCGCCCATCTCTCTCGAAACATGACAAGCTCATCTTGTTCTGACGTGGCCTCCGCTAAAGAGTTTTCAAATGGTGTGAGTGCAGGTTTTGCAATTCAAATGAAATAGAGGCCATTAAAGAATAGCACTCTCAAATAGGAAATGCTCAGCCCCGGCTGGAAAAGGGCCCGAGGCAGACTGGAAAAGGTGACAAGGAGGCTCTTTGAGTCCATCCATCTCTCTGACTCTTAATACATGCCCAATACGCTTGACTTGAACTCTAGTGCCATGCAGCATCCATAAGCTTTGCCATTTTAAAAGGCCCAGATCCCCGCAGCAGCTACAGTGAAGAAAGCCCTCCAGTTTGTAGATGATCTGTTGCCATAGTTACCCGAGCACAGGAACTGAGCACTCGTTACCCTCAAACAGGCGACGAAGCCGAGCCCAAGCCCCTCCTCCTCTTCCTCCCCCTCACTGGGTCCCCTGGCTAGTTCATTAGCATAATGATTCACACCAAACTCTCCTTGAAGGGCCACCATTTGTAGGTTTTTTAAAATCGTCAGCGGAGCCCTGTCATTATTAAACAAGTTTGTCCTTACTGAGGGTTGTATGTTACATAGATGCACAGATAAAAACATCCTATTGTGAAGCCTTTACTGTGGCATCCATCCTCCTCAGGAATAATCATGTTCTTAATAAGAGTCACAAGATGTTTCTGTGTATGGTCAAAGACTGCATGGTGCTGCAAAAAGCATGTGGCGTGGAAGATTTATGCAAATACCGACTTATGATAAAGCAGCGTTTACTACTTAGCAGTTTGTGTGGGCCCTATTTTGGGAGACAGTTCAATTAACTTAACATTGCAGGAAAATCAGGCCGCTTAAGAATTAATTGCCTATTAAAATGACTACCCACTTCAGGGTGGGAGCTTGTTTACAGTTTGCTAAGCAGTGGTTCCTGTTTGACACTGAGTTTAGGTGTTTGCATTAAACAGCTTATTAAAAGCCCGCTACAACCCCAAAACACATGCTGTGTGGAGACACAACAGTGTAGGGGAGGCACCTCGCTTAATCAGAGGTCACAAAGATGAAACCCAGCATGGATCTTTATCCGTAATGTAATTTCTCTTGACAGTCAACTACTATAATAAGGTCTAATATTTTTTTATATATTTGTTTTGATTTCATGATTGTTTTCTCTTTTTCTGCACAGTGATCTGCAACTTCCGGTCATCAATATGTCAGGCCCTGATTCTGGAGATTGGGGAAACTGTACAGATTTTGGAGAAGAGCGAAGGTAAATGATAGCAGTCCTGTACTGCAGAAAAGTGGACACTACTGTTGTGTGTTGTTCATTTTCACCCAAGGCCTCAATGTCCTCCTCAGTATTTTATCTGGGAATTTTTTTTTTTTTAGCTACCTTGAGGAATCTAGGATATATTCTACAGTTATTTAAATTTGACTAATCTTAGGCCAAATAAATGAATAAATAATTCTGTATTTGTCCACCAGGACTTTATTCCTTGCAGGAGAAGGTTTTGAAATAGCATTTAGACCTTTATGTTGGAAAATAAAATGTTAACACCTGAATTTCACAGGTCCATAATTTGCTAATAAATTCCTGTTAAGAATTATATGCTGGTAGGCTACAAATTATAGACTACGGAAAATATAGGCAATGGTCTGAAACACATTTCAGATGGAGTCTAGTTAGTTCAGATTATTAGCAGTTGTTGATTTACAGATGAATTTCCTCAAAGCTAGGCCAGTCAAAGTTACAGTAGGCTAATCAAAGCTAGGCTAGTCAAAGCTAGGCTAGTCAAAGCTAGGCTAATCAAAGTTACAGTAGGCTAGTCAAAGCTAGGCTAGTCAAAGCTAGGCTAGTCAAAGTTACAGTAGGCTAGTCAAAGCTACAGTAGCTAGTCAAAGCTAGGCTAGTCAAAGTTACAGTAGGCTAGTCACAGCTACAGTAGGCTAGTCAAAGCTACAGGAGGCTAGTCACAGCTACAGGAGGTTAGTCAAAGCTACAGTAGGCTGGTCAAAGCTATAGGAGGTTAGTCAAAGCTACAGTAGGCTAGTCAAAGCTACAGGAGGTTAGTCAAAGCTACAGGAGGTTAGTCAAAGCTACAGTAGGCTAGTCAAAGCTACAGTAGGCTAGTCAAAGCTAGGCTATTCAAAGCTACAGTAGGCTAGTCAAAGCTACAGGAGGTTAGTCAAAGCTACAGTAGGCTAGTCAAAGCTACAGTTGGCTAGTCAAAGCTACAGTAGGCTAGTCAAAGCTACAGGAGGTTAGTCAAAGCTACAGTAGGCTAGTCAAAGCTACAGTAGGCTAGTCAAAGCTAGGCTATTTAAAGCTACAGGAGGCTGGTCAAAGCTACAGTAGTCTAGTCAAAGCTACAGTAGGCTAGTCAAAGCTACAGAAGGCTAGTCAAAGCTAGGCTAGTCAAAGCTAGGCTTTGTATTTTTAAAAATCGTGTTAGCTATTGTGTTAAAAGCAATGTTATAACAGCAGAGAATGACATTCACATGGACATTTCAAGCACAAGTTGATTTGAGGTGCGGTAGTAGGCTGGCACACTTGACCTTCAACTTCTTGCACCATGCATGATATACCAAACAAAACGGTGTAATGGCTCATACTGTATGCAATAATGTGTTTCAATGTGAGGTAGTGAGGTTTTCTGATGTGTGCTTTGCTCTTCCTTTAGGTTGGTACAGAGGCTTCTCCACCAAGAAGCCTTCTATCAAGGTAATTATAACAGCATACACCAATTACTGGTTTGACATTGTGTTGATTTCTGCAGGCTGCGTACAATATTCCTTATTTTAATTAATTCAGAGTGAATAATCACTAGACTCATATGCGACAAGAAAACAATTTGGATTGTCAATAAAACATCTACTGATGCAGCAGACTGTTAACTAAATAAATTGTTGGACAGAGGTCTTTATCTTATTTAATAAAGGTTAACTACAATTTTATTAAAAACATGAAGAGCCACCAAAACATCTGTAGAGCTGGTTGCATTGTATTAGAAAGTGGTCTCCACACAAAGTTTTATCAGATACATTTTTGTGAATGATAATGTGATGCGAGAGATGTGCATCCCAGAAATAACTTCGTCTAGACAACAAAGACTTTAATGAATGATTAACTTATTGAATAGAAAGCTTTGATTTGACAAAAATAGAAATCTCCTGACCTGTATTTTCCAGATGTGCTTTCATACAGACACCGTTTTTAACCAAGTTGTTCTGACTTCATAGCTCAAAAGTGCTAAATGTAGTGCCATCCTCAACAGACAAAAAAACTACACAGCACATATGATGACAAGAAAAGTTAAAATATAATAAAAGTGTGTATTGCATGTATGCACACCTTGGTATGAGGCACATGGCAGCTCTATCATTTCTTTTAAATTGCATTACGGCACTTAACAGATTATCAGAACATCATGGATCATGACTACCTCTGTGCTGTTTTCTCTGCTGTGCAGAAATCAAAATTTTGTTTTCCTTTTAGCCAGCAGATGGTGCAATGAGTGATCTGTAAAACCAGTCATTTTTACCAAAAAATGCTATTTAAAAAAAAAAAAAAATTGCTAAAAGAAAAGAAAGTATTCTTCTGTAGGAGAGATGCAGCACATACTTGTCGTGTTGTTATAGCTTTGATCAAAGCAGAAAGAAAGTTAAGATGGAGGTCAAGATGGAGATCTAAACCTCTCACTTCACAGTCTGTGCATGCAGCATCATTATGATAAATCCTACTCAGTAAGAAAAGACCATAGGTGCAGAACACATAATAATACAACACCATCACTGCTGACAGAGATCAATACTCTGCACTGCAGTAAGTGGTTATTATATATGACTGACACATCTGCTTCCCATAGGATTGATTGTTCGATAAATACTGCTTATAACAGACTCCATCATTGATAACCTGTAGCAGAGCTGGAGAGTCGTTACTCAAAGTTGTAGAGTTTGCATATTCACAATACAAACAGTATCATCAGAAATACAAATACTGATAGATATATTATTTGAAACATGACAGCAGCAGGTTTTTTTTTTTTGCTATTTCGTATGTCCACCCTGCTTTAAACTGAAATGTCAAAAACTGAAGTGTTATGTGATGCGGCTGTAATGTTTTAAAGAAAGCACAAAAGCCGTCCAGTCCTGGTAAATGTAGGTGTTAGTGGCTACATGCTGTCCTTCTCTACTCTCATCAGCTATTTACAGTTCTTACTAACACCCCTCCATTTTGTTATGTACTCTGCTGCCCACTTTCAATCGCCCCCATACTCTCTCTCTGTGCTGAGAGAATTAGTTGTGCTCACTGTGGCCAATTCGTTCACATCTGGCAGATTAGAATAAGAAAGATGAACTGCAAGGGTGGCAGTTGGCACCACTCAGTCTCCCATGGCCTTCCCCTGCTAAGCCAAGCCACAATAGGGCTCCTGCGCGTTGCTCTGCCTCTCGTCTCTGTAGTGTGTGCAAACAGCATGTTTTTTTGTCAGCACACAGCAAAGCAGAAATTGTCCAGATACATAATAAAGGAAGTGTGATCTTGCATTTCCTTCAACATATAATGTGCAGTCAGCAGAACTGTATAATCTTAACTCAAGACAGTTTAGGTTATTCTACCTAATAACACAAACACAACACAATATTGTACATCTTGGTTACATGTTGCAGGAGAAATAAGAACGTGATCCTGTCACACTCAGTAACATCTTTGCTCCTTCCTCTCTGTCCACAGGGTATTTTCCCAGTCAGCTATGTCCACTTGAAGAAATCTACAGTGACCAACAGAGGGTAAGTTGTATGATGAAGTGCTTTTATTTGAGCTTGCGCAGCATCATAATTAGAGATGCACTTATAAAATATTTTGATTTATGTACCCCACCACCATACATCCACCAACATACGATAAAAACACATATATTTTTTTTAGATTTGCAATTTTTGTTAGATAAAGAACATACTAGCATATAGGGCAGTGTCAAAACTTCCTAGAATCGACATACAAAGCTATAAGAGAACAAAACATGTCTCGTTGACAAAGTCTGAATATAAATACATGCAAAGACAGACTTTAGACTGTGTTGGTCGACTAGTTTGGGTGGGCAATTTGATGATATAGCAATCCCTTTGATATGTCTGACTGTGATAGGCCACTCAAGGTAGTGTCACACACCAGTGAGCTGGACTTCTTGTTGAATTTACAGGATTTACATCCGTGTATTGAAGTACCTTAATTTGTTAGGTTGGGTTGGGCAATATGACGATATATATTATCAAAACGATATAATGTCCAGATATATATATATATTTTTCTATCTTGCTTCTATTGCGATATAGGCTAAGCCTATATTTATTTATTTTTTCTCTATAATTTCACTTAAAACTTTGCAAAAATTTGCAAAACTTTTGCGCTCAAGTTAGTCAAGTCAATTTGAGTTGTGTAGCCCAAAATCAACCCTCTCATTGGATGAGGAAAAACTCTCCCCCAAAAAACGTTTTAACACGGAAAAAATGGAATAAACCTCAGGAAGAGCAACAGAGATCCTCCTTCCAGGATGGACAGACGTGCAATAGATGTTGTGTGTACAGAGAAACAACATACTGAAAATACAACATAGTTCAATCCATATGACAAAAATGAATACATATAATGTGAACATAGTATGAGAAGGTTAATCCAGGAGGATGTCAAGCAGCTTCCCGGCGTCGCCAAACAGAGCAACACGACCTCCTCTCCGCCATGGAACCTAGAGAGAGGACCAGATTTTTGTCTTTAGATCACAGTTGCTTGGTAATGTTGCTTAAAATTAGTAAATACTCAGTACTTTTAATTTTTTCAAGTATTTAATTCACACAGGAGTATACAAAAATAGGCTTTACCATGTGGCTATTTCTTATAGACTTGCTATTTATTTATTGAATTATCAGAAAACATGTTATATTGTGATATACTGTATACCGTTAACGAGATAGGAAATTACCGATGTCATGATACAAGATTTAGATATCGTCCAACCCTATTTTCAGGTATTTAATTCTGCCAAAAACAGTCTTTGCCATCAATTATAGACTTTTTTTGTACTACTTGTATTACTAGCTAATGTACTTCATCACAATATACTTCAATATGGCAATCTAAAAGTACACATAGCATGATAGATTTGATAGATCCCCTACGACCAGTGTCAGTCACACTAAGATTACAGTGAAGGAACACCTTGTCCTGTATATATGCAGGAAACATTACCTGTGTCTATGACTTTAAATGTGTTTATTATTAAGTAGACACACGTTGTAAAAAAGTGAGTTGAATTTATTGCAGCACATTTCATTTTATGTAGGAGGGGAGTGAAAGCTCAAAACACTGAAGACGACATCAGCAGTGGTTTCTCTCTACAGATCCATCGCTACCTTTATTGAGACATATTGGAGGATGTTATGAGCAGTGATGATGAAAAACAATTCTGTTTATTTTATACTGGTCAAGAGCTCTAGTTCACTCATTACACTGGGAGTGTGATACAGATTCATCAACTCATCAATGCCAGAGCATGATGATCTGTGACGATCCAATCTTCAAGACAATTAGATGCACGCACACGCTCTTTCACACACACGTACACACAGTGACGGTCATGTAAAGTTCCCGTCACAATAGCTGGCCACGGCTGTTGATGCCAGAATAAAGGCGAAGACAAAAACAGGCAGCAGAGCTCTTTATCAGCCTGAACTCATGGATGTTAAATCTGCAGACTGGGAGCTATGGCTCAGCGTGGACTGGGAGTTTGCTGTTATATCACCACCCTCCAGTTGAGCTGCCACATAGCAGGAGGACTCTCGTTCGCACTCAGACAATTAAAATTGCAGAGTTGGAAATTGACATTATTATACTTCCGTGCTCCATGAGTTGCACTTTGGGAAATGTGCTTTGCTGTCTCTTGGAGTTAATGAGGTGACACACCTACTGCATATCTGTAGTTCCCCCAAAGCCACAGACAATAACCCTGACACATTGTGTAATGGATGGAGATGCTTCCATTGTTGCAAAAACAAGGATACGGTATTAAAGATAATTCTTTGCAGCATAGGCCAGAGCTTAGCGAGCAAAGCACCACGTCTCACAAGAGACCTAACCTTTGGTTCAATGTTTCCTTATGAGTGTGGTCGCACAGGAAGGATGTGTGTTGTGGTTTTTACTGGAGTGCTCCACCTCCGTTCCTAACTGCAGCCAGAGGAAACCTCATTACTCCTCACGATCTTACCTCTTTGTTTTAAAGTGCTGGCTTGAAGCAGTCATGCATGTGGTTTTGTATGTGTGTATGTTTGTCAGTCTTTGGCGAGTTACTTGAAAATGTAATACTTCATACATTACATTAGTCATTTTAAAAGTTATTACATTACTTATTACTCAACTGCAAAAGTAATCGTTACATTCCTCGCTACTTTACTTTCGTTACTCGGCTCAACGTTAGCCCTAGGTCATCAAGTCCGTTTTTTTCGTATGCGTTTTTTAATCTGTCATCCGATAAAAAACATTAGGCACAGAAACCTTGCACACTCCAATGTGTTTTATTATTCTATTTGTTGCAAAAAATCACAATATAAGATAAAACTGAATTAATTACATGGGTGCAATGGATAGCTTTAGTCCAAATAGGGGCTAATGAATGAATGACATTAGCATTAAGCCATCGTTTAGCTGCCTAGAGCAAAACCACTACCGTCTAATCTTTCCTACATCTTTTGTTTTGCAACATCTCCCATTACAAGCTGTTCTACAATCACCTGCGTCAATCTATCTTTAAATTCTACATCTGTATTCTTTTATTTCTTTATCATAAAGTGCTTTGTGCTGGGCGACGAAGTGAATGTTTATTGTGAGTGCCATTTTGGATGATGACATTTGCACGGACGGTGGCTCTGAGTGGTCAAACAACCCTCTTTTGCCTTTTGACGGATGTGAAAAAAAGCAGAAAATCAAAACTTTAATAATGTGCAAAGGTTTTGGAGTCGGTGTGTAGATGTGATTGACACAACGTGAGGTTGTGTTTATTTTGAAACGTAATACGAAATATACTTGGTGTGCAAAGGCCTTCTGTATTCTATGACCACTGTAAAGTGTGTCCACAGGGACGCCCCCATTGTATGGATGTTACTTTGTACAAGTGGTTGTAGCTATTACGTTATTAGGTGTTTAAAACCGGTGAAAGAAAGGCAAAATACCTGACAATAATTCAATGCTGCATATTTTTGTACAATCTTGTACGATTTCTGACATTGAGACCTTCAATCTAATGTGCATCTGTTGACCTGGAAAAACAGACTGCATCCAGTAATTATCACATACTTGGCATTTCTCTCACCTTCTTTAAAGACTGAATAACACCACCAAAAAAAATGTATCAGGGGTCAACAGAATTTCAAATTGTAATCCCTTACACTACTCAAGCCCTGAAAAAAAGGTATTCTGCCAACATTGCATTACTGCCCAACACTTGTGTGTATCATTGTGTGCACTCACATTCATGTACATGTTTGTTTTTCTGCAGGCTGTGCGAGACGGTGGTGCCCCTCGAGGACCCTATTATCACAGAAACCACCTCCACACTGCAGGAATGGGGGGTCCTGTGGAAGCAGCTCTATGTGGTCAGTAGCACTATATTACAGTACATATCACTCATCTTAAAACAAAACACTGAGCAATAAATGTGAGACTGAATCTAACATAAACCAAGACTTCCAAGGGAGTTAGGAGAAAAAACAGCTTTTCACACAAAGAAATTGCATCCATCGTTGTTTCATTTGCATCCTCCTGAGGGGTTTTGGTGGAATAAGATTTTTTTGTGTGTTTTTCTCCCTTGCACCTAATTCAACACCTGGTATAACCAGCAAGTGTAGTGAATAGCCTAAAAAGACACAGCCCAAACATACAGTGACAGCTCCTTTAGATATTTCCCCATAGCATGTCGTTCTGACTGTCACCCTACATTTTCATATACTATCTATGTAGGAGCAGAAATGGTGGTTGGACACAGATAATGGCCTACAGACCTGTCGTATGCAATTTCATGCTGTGTCATTCAGCCATTGATTGATTTAAGCCTGCCTCTCGTAGTTTCTGCATCATCTTAAGATCCAGCTCAGCTCGCCACCTTCAGTCAGCCTTTACTTGCCGGGCAAAAGTGATTACTGGAAACCTAAAGCGTCCTTAATCCTGCTACGTTGTCGAGGGGGCAGGCAGAAGTGGTTGGTAGGGTTTTGAGTTTGGAGCTGAGTGGATACATTGCGGAGCTTGCAGTGAGTTTTTACATAACCTCTCACTGAGGACTGCTCATGCTCTGAGCAACTAAGGAGCCCGAGGCATTGGTGTGGTGATGTAACTTCCTCTGAAGCTTGACTAATGTGAAGCGCTGATTTAACAGTGCTCGTTTTGGTGCACACCCCCTGTGTGATATGGGCCATGTTGCCACAGTTGCATCCATAATAATAGGATGTAGCATTGGCTAGATGTTGATGCATTTCACCTTATTGTTGCCAATTACAATTCATGGTATTACTTCAGGGAGCAATGGCCTAAGCATAACTGTGTATCTGTTATAATGTTTGTAATTAGCCCCGCAGAATAGACACCCGAAAGGGCTCATCAACCCTGACAAAAATCTTTGTTTTTCAGCAGCCTTTGAGAACATGCAGTGTTTATCCTCATTAAATTTACATTGTGGCGCTGCTTAATCTTTGCATTTATGTAAACAAACCTGGGCGGTAATGTGGGCTTGTCATGCTATTAGGGAGAACAGAAAATGCCTGAATTAAAAGTCTTGTCCTTGGTCTACGAGAAACGGAATTCATTACCGTGAGGAGGTCAAAGCAGACTTGCAAGGGGAATTTATTTTTTTGTTTCATTAACAAAACCAGTGGGCTTTAAATATTAGTAGCGACACATATTTGTTCTGCTACCTGCACAGGCTGGCAGAAGAGGTTAGTACGTGTTTTTTTTGTCTTGATCATACGTTAACTGAATGTACAATTAATCAGAGTCTGATATCAGAGAACCAGCTGCATGTACACTCTTATTTTTCTCACTGCTTTGTAGTTATAGAGTGATACTAAACAATTAACAAAACCGATGATATGAAGTCCATTCTGGATTTGTCTTTTACATAAATGCTGCAGTAGGACGAGATCACATATCCTAACTAAGTCTTTTTTGGCTGCTTCTACAGAAACACAAGGTGGATCTATTCCATAAGCTGCGTCATGTGATGAACGAGCTCATCGACCTGCGTCGGCAGCTGATCCAGGGTCACCTCGCCCAGGACCAGACTCGTGAGATTAAGCGGCACATCACTGTACGGCTTGACTGGGGCAATGAGTGAGTTACTCTTGTACTGAGTGCATTGTATCGAGATTGGCTACCAAGGAATACAATATTTCTTTAGCACCAGAGAGATCTACAACACTGGATGAGTGGGTGCGAAATAGCATCCACTATGATGTAATTTTATGGTCATTTAGCAGATGAGTGAATCTCAAGCGGCTTAAAGTCAATGCACATCCCCCTGGAGGAACTGTAAAGCCATATTCTTACTGTTGCCAGTTTTAAACTTCATCCGACTGAGCTGTGACAGGCATCCATAACAGAGATAAAGATGTGAGGGCTCTCAGGAAGAGCTTAATGTGGAGGGGGGCATCTGTCAGTTTATTATAAGATTCATGGCACAATCGCACATAAAAGTACATTTGAACTATACCGTAAGTGTTAATGTGAAAAAACAACCACTGTGGAGCCTGAAATTCACTGTATTTTGTTCACCATGCGTGTTGAGGTCAGGGCTCTGTAGTGCACACTGACCTGAGAGCTGTTGTGATCTGATTTCATGGTCAGATCCCAACAGCGCTGATAGTTCTCCATGATTTGAGGCTGCACAATTTAGTTTAAGAGAATGGTTAGAGTATGATATACAACAACATGAACCAGAGGTGTAAGGCAACATTTACTCCAGTACTGTACTTAACCTCTTTAATCCCTTAGACTCTTTGGTGGGTTTCTTTAATACAAACTCATGTTGAGTGGTTAAGTACATATCAAACCCATAAATCCCAATTCCATTGCAAATGTTTCCAAAGTTGCCAAAAATGTCTTATGCACAAGACTAATCTGAAATAGTCCGTTGGATGTGATGGTTACATGGATGAAAAATGTAGTTTTCTGTTTGAATATTTCATTCAGTATCAGACTGATATCAACACATCAAACTGTAGATGGATGTCCTGGAGCAAACTGGCACAGAATACAGTTTATATGAACACAAGTTTAAGTGGTTATAAGTATACACACTTATCTTGTGTATTTCCATTTTCGTTACATTATATTTTTACTCCACTACCTTTACTTATATTGTCAACATTGTACCCTATTACATTCATGTGACAGCTAATTGTTTGGTGAGGAACAAACAACAATAATAATAATTTCATGATGCATTGCTGGAATTTAAATTAGCACTGCCTAATGATAATGATGATAATACGATTAGTACTCATTTTGCAGAATGGCCCCTTTTAGAGTGATCTATTATATACATTGCATCATTGATTATTGAAATGATGCATTAACATATTAATATTAGCGTTTTAATGTTGCAGTTGGTTGAGGTGAAGCTACACCTTTAGTTACTAACTAAACCTATAACAAATGCATGATGTTTGATAAAGTAATCTTGTGTTTTGTATGCAAGCGAAAGTTTGACATTTTGGGAAATACGCCTATTACCACTATATCTTGGCCCTGAGCAGTTTCCAGGCAACCAGTGGAGACTCAAGGAAGTTAATATGCTTAGCCAAGAGATAGTCTGGCACATAAACCCCCCAGTAAAACAGCAAACTTTAATTTTTACAGTTCAGTTTTTGTCTGGATTTAATAAACTGTGTGAATTAGTGAGCTTTAAAGGTGCTGGTAGGCAGATTTATGGCTAGCTACATTCAGACTAACCGTCTGCTAGATGTAGCTTCATATTTACCGTATAAACAGTTGTAGAGAGTGGTATCAACCTTCTCATCTAACTCTCCGCCAGAAATCAAATAAGCATATTTCCCAAAATGTCAAATTGTTCATTTAATATGTAAACTAGTAACTAGATAAATGTAGTTAAGGAAAAAGTACAATATTTTCCTCTGAAATGTTGTGGTAAAAAGTAGCAGACAGCCACAGAAATACAATTATTAGACCTAAGTACAGTACTTAAATAAATGTACAAAGGCATGTTTATAAAGCAGTGTTTTTAGATTTAATTTAAAAGTTGAATGAGACACATTTGGACAATTCGTATCATCTTTAAAAACTAACTCCAATTGAAAAAGAACCCTGAGATTTTTTTGTGTAGAGTTCAACGTTTGATAGACTTTCGCGAAAAATGTTGACATTTTTTGTCTTCTTTGTTATACATTCCTAATCCTTCTTTCACCAGGCACCTTGGCTTAGACCTTGTTCCCAGAAAAGAGTTCGAAATGGTGGATCCAGATCAGATCAGCATATCAGAGCTACACAAACTGGTATGTTGGATGGGAATATTCTTGAACCAGTGCATGCTATGCAAATTCACCCACGTGAATTATTGAATGCAATGAATTAATAAACTAAATGTGCATTCTATGAAGGATAAAAATGCAATTAAGTGCATATACTGTACTACACCAGATAAACTATGTGTATCTATTGCAATGACTCAAATGATGCTGTCTTTACACACTGTGATCTTTTTTTTTTGTCATTGCACAGCTTAGTTTTGCCTATAGGATTGTGTTGTTGGATGTGTAGGGATGTGTGAATGTACCGATTATCAAATCATCCATAAGAAGGTGACTCACAAGAGAGAGAGAGAGCGATTCAGCTGTTAAAGCCGCCTCATGTGACCTGTTCTTTATGCTTATCTTACCGCCATATTGAGTGTGTCCCTTCTCTTGCATGCACGTGACTCTCACAAGCGTGATTGCCAGCTAGCAATGCAGACGTAATACAAAGTGACAGTCCCAGGTGAGGCTATGGGAAAATACATACAAATCAATTTTTTATTGTTATTTTTAAAAATAAATTACATATTTTACTCTTGGTTGCTTTAATCCACCAACCAGACTACAGACATATTTCTATAAATAAGTTATGTCTCAAATGTATTTTGGCTTCAGTGACATGGGACTTTCAAACGTATACACGCAGAGAGAGAGAGAGAGACTTACTGAAGCAGATCCAATTTTAGAAATATGCGATTACAGCACAGATGTTATGAAATCTAATGTAATACTGCTGGAGACTGTTATCTAGGAGGGAGATCCTTTCTGGTCAGAAGTTGAAGCTCCATATGCTGATCAAAACACTCTCCAACTGCCCCGCAGCCTCCCATTATCCCATCGCCATGTTTCTCAGCTTTGCACGCAGAATGTTTGTGCACTAAATGCTCTGTCCAGAAACAACAGCGTAGCTCTTCCTTGCCAAAAAGCCTCCTGACTCTGTCGATGAAAGTGAGCTTGTTTTTGGCAGGGCACAAGGCCTTGGCACCTCTTCAGGTAGGGGAGTAGAGGAGTTCTTTTTAGGCTGCTGAGCAGAGAGGTGTGTGTGGGCGATGCTGGCTTTGTCCTCTCCTCTCCCACACGCTCACGTTTTGCCTCATGTGGGCTTCTTTTAGCGCTGCAGGAGCAGTAGTATAGCCACTCTGCAACATACGTAGGTGAAATTTTGTCAGATTTGAATCATCGAGCGAGGCATCGCTCAGGTAGTGCGTGTCTGAAGCTGCTATAAGGTAAATAAGTTCAGTGCTGTGTGGGAAGAGTAAAGAATGGACTGACTGATCTGACATCTTTCCTTTGAACTTCGCTCTTTTTTAGCACGTATCCAGCAGACACTGTGGTCAGCAAAGCACAACCCAGGTATAGTCTTTTCAAAGCTGTTTGTTTACAAAATCATCAGACCCTTTCATACTGTGCCAGTCTCTTCATCTATCGTTTTTATATTTCACTCTGTACACTCAAGTCAGCGCACTCATTACCTTTAGATCTGGTGATCTAGGAAGTTCTCTAATTGCACTGAGGATAAAAGCTTATAGGGTTAGAAGACCTTGATATAAAATTCAAATTATAAGGTGTCACTGCCATGCTCCATAGGAACCTCACACCAACGCTGCCAGAGTGTGAGGGTTGATTCCCACTGGGACCACATATGCCCCAAGTTGTATGCACAAATGGTGCTGTAGGGCTCTGTAGATAGTTGTGTCCACTGAAATTAATTTGTGTGGAAACACCAGTTTAAAGACTTGTTGCATTTTGACTCCCATTAAGGGACGTAGTATTTTAATATGTCATTTGTTCTTCCTATTATTTTTTCATGTAGATGTAGATCTCCCATAAATGCTAGATTAAGCTCATATTTATTGAGATAAGGCCTTAAAATAATAGTTGTCTGTCCATTACATATGAAGCTACCGCCAGCAGCCAGTTAGCTTAGCTTAGCACAATAACTTTTTTTTTAAAGATTATTTTTTGGGACTTTTGCCTTTAATGGACATTGACAGTGATGGTTATGAAAGGGGGATAGAGAGAGGGAATGACGGGTCGGATTCGAACCCTGGGGCTCTGTTTGAGGGTGACAAAATATGCCTTCAAGTGCCAATAAAACTCAATAATTAGCCTCCTGTAAAACCACAATATGTCGTGTGTGCACCTTGGCTTATGTACAGACCATATAACATTAACTATTGAGCTTTAGATGTGCTGGCCCATGGATTTTGTTACTTTTGGACAGAGTAAGGCTAGCTGCTTCCTCCCGTTTAGTCTTTGTGCTAAACTAAGCTAACAGCTATTAAACAGGCAGATTTTCTCATCTAACTCTAGGCAAGAAAGCAAATTAGAGCATTTCCCTCATACATCATGTAAGTAGAGAAGTGTACATCACAGGAATGCACCCTCCCTGCATCCCCTAACAACAAATACAGACCCACCAGTGCTGCAGTTTCTATCATTCATTCATCATTTCTTGTAAAATGCATGCCTAGTGATAGCATGTACATGTGACAGGATGAAATACACTGTAGAGCATATATCAATGAATTATTCACCCCTTATAGAACCCCCATTGATCTGTTAAATAAGCTTATCTAAATACAGAGCGGCAGGTACTTGGCCTGGCTCGCGGTAAGGACCCGTCTTGTTAGCGGTCACTTTCTTCTCCGTTCCCAGGGTGACAGCACGAGACAG
>CAKALG010045187.1:0-11517 GCA_916700815.1 Helicolenus hilgendorfi
GGAGATAAGGCAGACAGGGACACTGTAACCTGCATGTCTGTGGTCAGGGTGGGAATGGATGGAGCCCGCTCCACAATCAAACAGCTTCCTCTTCGCGCTCGATGGATCGGATCAGGATCACACAGCTGAGGAGGCAGGCTTACAAGTCTCTTTAAAGGCACAGTCTGTTTGAAAAGGCCAAGGGAACGTTTATTTGGAGCCTGCAGGTATACGCTACCAGAATAGTGTTGTGCTGCGGTGAAGAGTTTAATACACTCACAGATGTGGGTGCAGAGTATTAACTGAAATGTTACAATAATTTGTGTCTATATTTCCTGATAACATGCTTGTAGATAGTTTAACAGGATCTGTTTAAATGTATATAAACTAGAGCTGTCAATTGAAAATATTTATTCACGATTAATTGCATGATTGTCCATAGTTAATTGTGATTAATCGCACATTCTTTATCTGTTCAAAATGTACCTTAAAGGCAGATTTGTCAAGTATTTAATAGTCCTATCGCATCGGAGTGGGCAAATATGCTTGCTTTATGTATGTATATATTTATTATTGGAAATCAATTTATACAACGCAATGACAGATATTGTCCAGAAACCCTCACAGGTACTGCATTTAGCATAACAAAATATGCTCAAATCATAACATGGCAAACTGCAGCCCAACAGGCAACAACAGCTGTCAGTGTGTCAGTGTGCTGACTTGACTATGACTTGCCCCAAACTGCATGTGATTATCATAAAGTGGGCATGTCTGTAAAGGGGAGACTCGTGGGTACCCATAGAACCATTTTCATTCACATATCTTGAGGTCAGAGGTCAAGGGACCCCTTTGAAAATGGCCTTGTCAGTTTTTTCTTGGCAAAATGTAGCACAAGTTTGGAGCGTTATTTAGCCTCCTTTGTGACAAGTCAGTATGACATGGTTGGTACCAATGGATTCCTTTTGTTTTTTAGTTTCATATGATACCAGTATCTTCACTCTTCACCTCAAAAATTGCAAGTTGTGTTAATGCGTTAAAGAAATTAAAATGGCGTTAAAACAAATTTGCGTTAACACTTCATTATCACGTTAACTTTGACTGCCCTAATAAAAATTCAAATTCAGATATATTTTAATTTCCATTCACTAGCCTCCCTTTCAGAATTGTCCATTTCCCTTTCTCCACACTTTGTGGAGCGAAATATCCAAACACCAAAAGACCAAACAACATAATGACCATCCCCACTGATAGGAGACCAGCAACATACACCAGAATGCAGCATGATCACAAGACTCTAGACTCCATGTATCACACAACATTGATAGACCATGGAGGTCTATAGACAATCCGTTCTCACTCCCATCTCCTCAAATACCGATGCTAAGTCAGCGCCCCTTGGTGACTGATACCGACGCACCAAGGCACCCTTTAGCGCCTGTAGAGACACACCGAGTTTCAACTAAATCCAATGTAAACCCATCCGCATCATTACTTGACCGTCGGAGCAATTGGTGTAAAGAGCGAGAAAGTCTGCTCTCACCCAAGCAACGGACTTTCACCCTGGAGACCGCTGTTTGGGTCCCATGTGAAACCAAGTCAATGTTGTCATTTTACAGTAGTTTTGTTCCATACTTATCTAACGCCGGTTACAGAACAAATTACATACTTATTTTACATAACAAACATACTTATTTTAACTTTTCCTAAGCCTAACCAAGTACTTTTGTTACCTAAACCTAACCAAAACCCTACTTTTGTTGCGTAAGCAAACCTAAAAATTAGGAATGCACCAATCCAACTTTTAACCGATCCAACTAACCAGTGACTGGGATCAATCTTTTATGTCTAAGGTAACATTAGGCTTGACTTAAATATTGCTTTCCTATATATAAATACATAGGTATATATTTACTTAATTGTTATTACTAAAATAATAAATCGTACACCAGCAATTTGGTAAAATAAAATCATCAAAATTAAAATGTAAACCTTTTTAATGCAGCAACCCATTGGTCAAAACTTAAACAGGAATTACAATTCCAGTATAAAATGTATATAGTATATAAAGTATAAAATTATCTATATAAAATAATTAAAGTTGAATATATTGGCTCCATTGTCACCAATATCCGATCCAAGTTGAATTAATATCGGACTGGTATCCGATCCAGTATCGGTGCATCACTACTAAAAATAAATAAACCTACGTTGGAAGTTTATTTTGAAAAGAGACTGCATGTAACGAGAGGAAACTGACACACCATCTCTGACATGTCCAAAAGTGATGCTAGAGGGGCACGTAGAGCATCATAGTTTGAAGCGTAGGGCCACTGACCAAGCATCGGTATTTGACGAGATGGGAGTGAGAATGTGTTGGATTACTTTGTGCTAATGAAGTATCTGGACCGGGCCTGACACTGGAGCAAGAAAACGAAAAGAGAAAGAGAGAGGCCAAGTCAAAAGAAAAACGTCCATGGAGACTCTCAGGCAGCCTCAGCTTATAGCTTGCACAACACAATGCAGTAAGACTGCAGATGAGAATATGTCTGTCTGAGGAGGGGTGGGGGGGTTGAGGGTAGGGTGGCAGAGAGAAAGATGGAGAGGGAGAGAAACCAGATGAGACTAGTCAGAAATACTCAAGCTCTCTCCTGCTGATCGACACACTACCTCAGCCTGACAGTTTCATTTTCAAAGCCATTGTGTGCCAATGTGCCAATGCGCATTATCAGCCGCTGCCTGTTTGAGCATCAACCCTGTTCTCCTAATGAAAACCCGAGACGCTGAGAAACAGAGTACCATCCCTGAGGCTTTTGTAGATTCACATGTTTACCTTTCACTTTTCTCCTTGCTTTAATTACTGTCTGAATTGTCACAAACATAATTCAGCTCTGCTCCACACCATGCATCGGAAACCACTTGGTGAGGCAACATGACATCTCCCTTTGTCCACGCTCTGTGATCGCCTTCACAGCACCTTGGAGGATTCCCCCCCCTCTGAATTACTAGTTGTTATTTCAGTCCAGATAACTCAATTATGCATGGGCTTTATTTTCAGAGTTTGCTCAGTGGGTTTGAGTTAGGACAAACGTCTTACGATCAGAAAGCATACGCTGAACTGACAGTACTGACGCCTCATTGAACCACTTCAGCGTTCCCAGGGAAGTACCAAACAGAAGCAAGCAAGTGTAAACCACCCAGGGAAGGATCTCCCCCCATTTAGCCCAGGGCTCATTATCTATGCTATCAGTGTACGATATACTACTTTAGCTACTGTGCAGCTCTCATTCTATCTCTAGGTTCTCAATTTATGGGACTGGCAGGGGAAAAACTAATGCTATTCGCACTTTTCTACTCTTACATTATAGAAACACTCTGCTGGGACCTTGCTTTCCAATTCAACTGTTAAAACTATAACTCATAAGAAACCAAAATTATAAGTTCTTACCCAAAATCACCATTATAATGATCCACCAGTATGCAATGCTTCTTTAATTAAACTATGCTATTGTAATTTCTTCCCTTGTCTGTCTAGATGAAGCAATGCAGCTACAGGTCCTGCTGTCTGAAAACAGCCGTTTAGCTGACTGAGACTTCTCACGAAAGGTTTCAGTTCGGAGACAACATTGGCAAAGGAATGCAATTTTGCTGTCACTGTTGCTGCCTCTTTTGCCAGTGAGTATGACAGGTAGGTTTGCATTTGGGTATTTTCTTGTGGACTTAGACTCCTTTCAGGAATGCGCAGACCACAGCTTCTCAGGATGATCAGATATAGGTCAGGGTTTATCATTTTCCTCATTTCCATAGCGAAAGTTTGGAGCATTATTTAGCCTCCTTCGCAACAAGCTAGTATGACATGGTTGGTACCAATGGATTCCTCAGGTTCTAGTGTCATATGATGCAAGTATCTTCACTCTAGCTTTAAAACTGAGGCCGCTACAACAAGCAAGTTGTGTTAATGTGTTTCAAAAATTGTGGGGTTAAAACAAATGTGTTAATGCGTTATCATCACGTTGACTTTGACAGCCCTAATGTAAACCCATCCGCGTCATTACTTGACCGTCAGAGCAACTGGCGTAAAGAGCGAGAAAGTCCGCTTTCACCAAAACAACGGACTTTCACCCTGGCGATCCACTGCTTGTGTCCCATGTGAAACCAAGTCAACGTTTACCCATTTTACAGTAGTTTTGTAACGTACATACTTTTCTAACGCTGGTTACGTAACAAACAACGTACTTATTGTAACTTTTCCTAAGCCTAACCAAGTACTTTTGTTACCTAAACCTAACCAAGTAGTCTACTTTTGTTGCCTAAGTAAACCTAAAAATAAGTGAACCTGCGTTGGAAGTTTATTTTGAAAAGACACTTCATGTAACGAGTAGAAACTGACATGCCGTCCCTGACACATCCAAAACTGACACTAAGGGGTACCTAGAGCGTAACAGGGAGAGCATTACTCTGTTTGCCCTGCTACCAGCCAGACCTGTTCTCTTGTCTTCATCCAGTGTGTCTAAAAGACACCATTTGATGATATTGAAGGGGACATTCATCTAAAAGAACGTCCTTTTTTTGGTGGAAATATCTGTCTCTCTGTCCCTAATTGTGGTTACCCCAAGACTCCAGTCCTCGCCAATTAGGTCACCTAAACAATGTTATATGTTACATTATATTTTTCCTTATATATTTATTTCATCATTTAATTGTATATCTACTTCTCTATATTTCATAGTGTCTTAGTTATTTGTTTAATTCTGAACACTTTGAGTACCATAGATGCCAAAACTGATTTTGATAAATAGAAGTCCTGCTGACTAAATGATTCTGCTTATTTAACCAGTAATGTATTTTGCAGCAATACTGAATGGTGATTTGTTTATTGAATAACAGGGACAATGTTTCATAATAACAGCCAGTACTGCATCCATTGTGAGAAGAGTGGAGCACTTGAAGATTAAATATTAATATTAAAAAGCTAATGTTGCTAAATGGAAAGCCTAATACCAGACAGAACAGTAGCCGAGCAACAACAGGACTGTGAGGAATCACGACGTAAACCTGACCCGACCTCATCTGTCAGACAGAAGCATTTACTAAGATAACAAAAGACTTATGCAGTGGTCAAGTACATTCACCCATCTGTTTTCTAGTTTATTACTTGAGTAATAGTTTGAAGCGTAGGGCTACAGACCAAGCGTCGGTATTTGACGAGTTGGGAGAATGTGTTGGATTACTTTGTGCTGATGAGGTATAGGGAACAGGCCGGGCACTGCAGCAAGAAAGCAAGAAAAGAGAAAGAGAGAGGTCATTATCATTTTCCTCATTTCCTTAAAATCTCTTCCATTTTTCACTCAAGCATCTCTGCATTTTCATCTCATTCTCAGGAAAAAGCGTTTGCACATTTGAGCTGTTACACGAGTACAGTGTTTTTGTGCCATGTGTATGTTCCTTTTCCTTCCATTTACACTGATTTACCAAGGACATGCTTAATTCCAGCGATGCCATAGGCCATGCTAATGCATATTTATATCTGGAAGCTTCCCAATCGAGCCGCGGTCGTCTCTTATTAGCCGCTGTGCAACACCACTGGTACAATTAGGTTGCACATCAATGAGGACTCAGTCTTCACCGCGCTGACCTCTTTATCTCGTGTTTGCCACGGTAAGGACGTGCTGTTGTTGTTGTGCATTGCCAACATTGCGTGGTGCTTTGAGGATAAGAATATTTCAAATTTCAGCAAAAAAAAAAAAAAAAAAAAAGATGGCACGCTTCAAACTGGTTTTCAATTGTTGCTAAGCAACAACAAGAGCCAAGACCAGCGCTACCCCTGTCTGGTGCTTTAAGCTTAAAAACAGATCCCTGGTGGACCAATACATCTTGGTATGTTGCTCACGTGAATATTCGTTGTTAAGGGTTTAAATTCACTTCAGCCAGCCAGTTGTTACCAACTTCTCTGTCACAAACTGGTTATATATCCATATCTTTGTAGGTCCAGTGACGACTATAGGACATGTAATGCACCACGTACAATTGATCTCTGATGGAACATGTTTGCACCGCTAACACCGACACTTTATCTGCAGGACACTGCTACATTATTATGCATGTATTATCCAGTCACCTCCATGTCAGGGAACAATGAGATCAGAGCTCTGGATGAGTAGGTAATCATATCAGTGACACACCGTAGCCCTCAGCTGCAGAGCAAGCTGCTGATGGAACTGATTATATTAACACAACAATCCCCCCAGTATTTTCTGCAACGTTTCCCAACTAATCTCATACATACGAGTTTCACCGTCTGCCGCCTTCACTTTGGAAAATTTTCACTCATCGACACATATTGCTGTCGCGTGGTGCACAAATACATAGCTGGAATATAGCAGTTTTGCTGTGCTTCTCGCAGGATAACCAAGACTAATGGTACAAGGCGTTTTTTTAATCGCGAGGGATCGCCTCGCTTCCCAGCGTTGGACGCTTGATAGGCTGCCACTAGACACAAGGCACTTGGCACCTGATTGGACGAACGGTTTCACTCGTGGGCAGCTGCTCCCAGCTTTCTCTTATATCATGAAAATAGTTCACCGAAACTATTTCGTTTCTGAAAACATTTATGCGAGAAATAATCCATAAAGTTGATGAATCTGTCTTAATTTTTGATCGACAACGCTTAGATTAAAAGTGTCTAGGGAGTTTCTAGAGGCGGCGAGTCGCACAAGATGCCCCTGATTTGTATAAAGTAGCCTAGACCTCAACTTAATGCAAATGAGGAGCAGCCAACGTGACGACCAATCTCTCGAATCGCGCTGCCACGCTACCGGAATGCATTGCACGGCTGCTTACATAGATAATGAATGGAGGCTGTGGACATGTACCATCCTAGTATGAAGCTGCTTTGTACATTACACCCCGCTATATGAAAAGATCACAGGGAATGACACAGTTTAGGTAATTTTAAAGCTAATTTTGCAGCGGAGTTCTTTTGGCGGACACTTTGCCATGCAGTGTTTTGTGTATAAATTGTAGTTCAGCAATATCGCAAACAACACCAAGCCCATTTCAATTCCGCCTTGCCACTTAGTGTTGCAACATCTTTCTCTTGGTAGACAGATGAAGCGACTGGCTAACATTGCCATCATTAGGCTCCGCCACACAGCATGCACACTACACGACATGGTACAAGTCTCAGATGTCGATGGAATGTGATGTAATAGAAATAACAAAAAAGCATCGCTGTGTTCTTTTATTCATCCACACAAAGATCAACCTTCAGCCATTCAGTTTGGTGACCATTCATGTCGACTTTTTGCTTGCTGCTGCCAGCGCTGATGTGACCCGGTGTTCATTGAGATAATTGGAGTGAGTGATCAGAATTTCTGATCTAATTTAGCCAGAGAGAGCTTCTTGACCCCGGAGATGCAGCGAGGCTGCAGAACTTGCTTTGCATCCATGGAGACGGCTGGCGAGAAGAAGAGCCAATAAAAGTGCCGAAAGGAAGAAACACAACAGCACTTGGTTTGAAATAGTCCAGCAATTCTAACCAATGTAAGATTCTACATCATGCTTTGAATTCAGAAAGAGAGATTTTATTTAATTTAGTTTTAAACATGGGGACAGAAAACAAACGCTATATCTTAATGGTCATTAAGAGCACAAATAAAGAGGAAACTAATTTAATGGAAAATGTGTTGAGTGGCATTAAGGGATGCTTGAACAATTTCTCCAGACATTGACGACCTCATGGTTTTGTTTTGATCCAATTCAAGAGTCTCTGCTGAAATTGACAAAATATCCTGATAATGCAAAATGTATGGACTCAAGTTGCTAATGCACCATTTTAAAGTATAGTAAGGAGGGATCGACTCCAACCTCCCTGACATATTAACCGGTCTGGCTGGTAGCAGGGCAAACAGAGTAATGTTCTCCCGTCCTAGTTATAGGAGCACTGTTTGTGTGCAGATTGAGCTCACCTGTGCCTTGTTGCCTCCAAATAGCACAGGTGAGCCTGTGGCTCCTCTCAGAACTCATCAGGATTATGGTAGACATGAAACACTTTCTAAAAAACAACAGCCTAATAAAGTCATAGGCCCTGTTCAGACCTGGTATTAACATGCGTCCTCAGTGATCAGATGATGATGAATGGCACATGTTAATACCAGGTCTGAACATAGCCTATGACTCTATTAGGCTGGCAGTTGAATCTGGTGTGTTTTCACTGGCATAATAGCAGATTTTACAACCAAAATGAAGCCTGTTTGTTTTCAGCTTACTTGCATTTATTTATACTTAGTTCAGCATAGTTTTAACTTGTTTTGACTCCTCAAAACAAGTCATGTCTGCTCCTTTAATGACTTCCAAATACTTTATCTTGCACAAATGCCAGTTAACAAACCCCAGCAACAGCCGTTGTCTATGCGAAACCCAATTATAGATATTATTATTATAAAATATTATGGCATAAATAATCACATGAATAAATATAGATATAATATATGACATAACCATGAAATTCAATAAAACTCAGCTCATTAAATGTTATTTCATGCTGCTTCTTTTCACAATAAGAGTTTATTGCAGGTCATTTTATTCCAATCCTCTTGCTGTTCGGTCATTCAGAATGAAGCCAGTGGCATTATGTTATTGTATTTATTTTTTTCTTGTTTAACCTTTATTTATAAAAATAAAACAGCCATTGAAAAAAATGGCATTAAAAGGGGACATTCTGAAACCTAAGCTGCTGTATTGAAGAAAAAAATGTTGTTAGTTAGAAAAGTGTTTCATGTGTGCCATAATCCTGATGAGTTCTGAGAGGAGCCATAGGCTCACCTGTGCTGTTTGAAGGCAACAAGGCACAGGTGAGCTCAATCTGCACCCAATCAGTGCTCCTATAACTAGGACGGGAGACCATTACTCTGTTTGCCCTGCTACCAGCCAGACCTGTTCTCTTGATTGATGATATTGAAGGGGACGTTCATCTAAAATAACGTCCTTTTTTGGTAGAAATATCTGGCTCTTTGTTCTTTAGTTGTGGTTACTTCATGTCCGATACTTCAGTGTCCCAAGACTCCAGTCCTTGCCAATTAGGTTACCTAAACAATGTTATGTTACATTATATATTTATTTTATCATTTACTTTTATATTTTATATCTATTTATCTATATGTCATAGTGTCTTAGTTATTTGTTTAACTCTGAACACTTTGGGTCTCCATAGATACCAAGCAACAAGTTAAAACTGATTTGGATACATAGAAGTCCTGCTGACAAAATGATTATGCTTATTTAGCCGGTAATGTATCTGTAGCAATACTGAATAGTGATTTGTTTATTAAATAACGGTGACAATGTTTCGTAATAACAGCCAGTACTGCATCCATTGTGAGAAGAGTGGAGCACTTGAAGATTAAATATTAATATTAAAAAGCTAATGTTGCCAAATGGAAAACCTAATACCAGACAGCAGAGTAGCCGAGCAACAACAGGACTGTGAGAAATCACAACGTAAACCTGACCTGACCTCATCTGTCAGACAGAAGCATCTACTAAGATAACTAAAGACTTATGCAGTGGTCAAGTACATTCCACCCATCTGTTTTATTATGATTTGAGGTCAGGAGGCTGCAGTCTATCCCAACACGCTGTCTCAAGTATACTGTATAAACAGCACAATAATGCACTTCTGTTTATGCCAGACCCGGCCATGCATGCACGGCTCTGTAACACAGGTTATATAATGCGTAATTACAGAGCAGCAATCTGATTGTTTAAAGATGCATCCCCCCACTATGTTAAGTCATCGCTGTGCTAACTCATGTGGTTACCAGGAAGCTGTGAGCGGCGAGTTGTTTGTGTGGTAAGAAAACCCTGGCAAGAAAACCCTTTTAGGAGTTATTTCTAAAACATCACAGGAAGTTCATAAATGTCACACACACACAAGACTGTGGAGAGAGGCTGCCTGGCTGCAGAGGATTTGAACATTTGCTGTTTTCAGCTGCTTCTCTCCTGAGCTCGGGGCAAAACTGTAAAGTAACATCTTCTAAGAACTAATCTTAGACTATAAAGAAGCAATGAAGAAGAGATGACGAGGAGGTCCTTCTGTGCGCCGGTCTCCCAGATTGTCTGTAGTTCACAGCTCTTCATGCAAAAATAAAGACTTAGAATAAAAAAAACAGCAATGTGAGGTTTATCTTCTTACATCAAGAGACCTAAAATGACCCTTTTCCTGAGTTTCTAGGAGGGCTGTGGAGGGGGAAAGGCTCAGCAGGGAAGCAGAACGCAATTTAAACTCGAGTGGATGATAGATTTAGTATAAAGAAAAAAATCACAAGGGAGGTGACTCACAGTTCAACGTACTTAAACCTTAACAATCATGTTGATGAATGGACGTTCATCCTGGGCCAGCACAGGTCAAAACGGATGACAGCTCATATATGCCTTCATGCTTTTATTTAAAAATTAAGCATAAGGCTGTAGGGGCTGTACTTAAGATTTTGATGGGACACATTTACAACATAATAAACTATAGAATTACATAATAAAAACAAACAAACAAACAGTAATGTACAATGGGCTGTGTATTGGCAAGAATCTGGCAATACCATATGTATCATGATACGGGGTTACGATTCAATATATTGCGATGTATCGCGATACTTTCTGCAATGTGATATATTGTGATTTTTTTTTAAATATAATTTTAGGAACACTGTCAGACTGTCATTGAATTCAAGTGTTCTGAGAGATAACTAGACTTCTGCTCCTCCTCATGTATCTGCTTTCAGGCTTTAGAAAATCTAGCCCATGACAGGAGACTTTGACCAATCACAGGTCGTTTCATTGAGAGAGCGTTCCTATTGGCTGTGCTCGGGTCATGTGACCGGAACTTGGCGTTCCTTAAACAGATTTTACAATCGCGGCGGCGTCACAAACTTTCTCATTTTACAGCTAAACCGTGAACTACAAGATGATTCTGAAAACATTTGAGGAGAGAAATAGGCATTAACGTAACATAATATTGATTCATATTTGATCAGCGCTACCTAGTTTGACCGTTTGGTCGGAGTTCGCGAGTGATTGACAGTCGGCTCTCATAGACGGCAGCTGGACAGCAGACCTCAGATCAGCTCTTACTGCTTGTTTTCCTCCGGTCTGTGAAATCTTGCAGATGCCGTTAGGAGCACTGGAGGACATAGAGGCACATGATTTTTTTCAGATTACCTGTTTCATGATCTACTGTCACGATATAGCGACCGTTTTATAAAAATAACTTTTTTAAATCATATTTGCTTCAATCTCGCCTGCTTCAGCTTTAAGTTACGCCACTTCCAGAGTTATTTAAACCCAAACTACGAACTTTTTCTTAAGCTAATGTCGTGTCCTCAGTGGGTGATGCAGTTGAAGATGTTTGAAGAAAAAGCTCCGCCGACACTGTCTTAGTTGTATAACAAATTTATTACAATAAGTTCAGTATCGTAATCAAGTAACACGTTACTTGGAGAGCCTCCAGCCGAATGATGAAGCCCTCCTGAACCTACACCAAAC
>CAKALG010045188.1:0-11040 GCA_916700815.1 Helicolenus hilgendorfi
TCCCAGTGGTGTCATAGCTGCAGCGCTGATGCTATCGCATCGAGCCAGCCACCGATGACCCTTAAAGCATATTAAAGATTCAATTTAACTCAGTGTCATGCAGAGGAAGAGTGTGAAGAGGACGCCCCTGTGTGTGTGTGTGTGTGTGCGTGTGTGTGTGTGTGTGTGTGTGTGTATGCGTGCAGATGTCTGAGTGTGAGTCTGTGGTTTTGTGTTTGGATATTTTTTAAAGGATGAATCAAATCTGAACCTGCTTCACATTTACTCAACTGGGAGCTGCCAAGTACAACCAAAGTTTTCTGCAGCAGCTCAAGTGGAGTAATTCTGGGATTGCGTCTCGCTCGGGGCACATCAAAGCCGGTTGCGGAGGGAGGGGGGGAGTATATCCCAGCCAGCCTGCAACTCAAGAATAATAATCTGGAGGTCAGACAAATGGTTACGCCGACAGCCTGAAGGTGAAAAGACAGACATAAAAATGGAAGAAACATTGTCTTGTCTGCGGTTATCATGGCTTTTGCAATGTGAAACTTGGTGTTGAAAAGAGAGGCTGTTTTTCTTTTGTTGTCATTTCGGAGATTTGACAAACCGGTCTATTTTAATCAGGGAGATCTTAGGACACGCAGTGCATCTTGTTACTTTGAATATCACATTATTCACCGCGTACAGCTGGTTGTTGTTTCTTTTTTTGCACACCACAAAATGTGTTTTTTGTGCGAGAGAGACAAAAAGCCAAGTTTAAAAATAAAATAGTGGCTAGAAGGTGCTCATTAGAGGTGTTACCAAAGAAAAGATTTGTTAAAATCAAGACCCCCTCTTCATTCTTTGTGGATAATTAGACTGCTTTTACTACGCTGACACGAGCATTTACAACCATCTTTGGATATAAATACTTGTTTTGGCTGAGGACGAATCACAGCCAGTGTCACATATTTGTGCGTCGTAATTAAGAAGGGATATTATGAGGGATATCATCCTTTGAGTACGAAAGACCTTTAGTAATGGATTACACAGGTTTATAGAGTGTATTATTAAAAGGGTTTTTCTGGTATTTATGAATTGGCAAAGGATTAAACTGGAAGTATTCACATTTATATTTCCATTTTGCAGGACGGCAGTGTCGGATTGTGATAATCTCTTTGGTTCTGGTCGTGCTTGTTGTGCTTTTTTCCTCATTTTCACATTTGTGCGGCTCGATTCTTGTTTAAAAAAAACAGTGTTTCTAATGGTGTCTGATGGATTTATTATTTATCTGTTATTAAAATGAGTGAGAATGAGAACGGGGTGGATTTTTCTATTACAAGTGGCCACTGGAACAAATTGGCAGCATGGGTGAGTGGTACAGCTCTCTCCAAACATGTCAAGTCAAGTCAAGTCAATTGTATTTCTATATTCCAATGAGGGAGAGACAGAGAGAAAGAGAGAGAGAGAGACACTTACACTTAAATTATAAATTATATACATTCAGACTGAGACCGACCCACCAGTCGAATGATAAAAGAATAACGAACCAATTGAAAGTTAGGGCAAAAAGATGGGTTTGAGATTGGATTTAAAAGCCTCCGCAGAATCAGACTGTCTGATGTCCATAGGGAGGTTATTCTAGAGGAAAGGGGCTCGATAAGAAAAGGCCCTTTGGCCTGCGGACTTCTTTTTCACTGTGGGGACAGACAGGAGCCCTGTATTCTGTGAGTCTTGATTGTAGTATACGGTTTAAGGAGATCAGACAGAGATACATCCATGGGCAATTTTGGTTTTGTGGCCACACTCTGTATTGCAACTTCCGACAGCATCACGTGATGCACAACTGGCAACCAAAGAATATTGCATTACAAACACTCTGAAATTACTCTTGTTATCATCAGAATGTTATACATTTGGTCCGATAACATTTGGAAAGACTAGGAGAGACATATGCTTAACTTATTTAATTTTTTTATTTTATCCCAACAGGAAGTCAGCCAGCTCGGCCAGACAAAATCTCTGCTTTCAACTGCTGCAGAAGGAGTCTATAGTGGGCATGCTCTATGGGCCCAAAAATGCTTTTTCGGCATATGTGCCCAGTGAGCAACTTTCATAGAAATTAATGGGGAGTCATCTTTGAATGGGGTATCAGTTTTTTTTTAATACATCCATTCACATAGGTAGCATTCTCTTGCGGCTCTGTAATGTATGAGCTGTGATCCAAAGCTTTACTGTTTGTGGTTTTCATTGTTGTGTTTCACTATTTGAAGCCCTATGAGACTGTAATGGGCCACTACAGATACCGAGTGTGTATTACAAGAGGGAAAATATGTAGTTTAAATCCAAGACACATTGTATTGTTTGTCCTGTGCAAACAGAATCTAGCGCCTGGGTCCTCACACAATCCAGATTTGACAGTTATTAATTCAATGTATGAAAAACTGTAATGAAATATGAACACATTACAAAGTCTGACAGCACAGCAGCAGCCAATCCTGTGAATAGCTAAAAGCTTTTTTTGACTCAAAGTCTATACGAGGTTTTGTATTTTTTCTACAATTGTGTAGTCTGTATGATCAGGGCAAAGGTCCGATGTGATATTAAAAATGCATCAATGCTGAATTCATATTCCTTTAAAGCCTTTCTTGATGATTCATTTTAGTGAAAGTTGCAAGACACTGCACTGAAAGACCTTGTCATCCTTTGTACCTTGAAGGACTCGAGTTTGATAGCAGAGTGTCAACAGCAAAGAAAAGGCCATTTTGTTGAGAATTAGATATATTCTCTGACCTCTATGTTTTTTTTCATTCACCCAAACTTTTTTCATTTGAAAACGAAACATCATGTTGGGCCTGACTGTATCAAATACCAACTCGTATTCACAAAGCGTCTGGCCTTCACCGAGAAAACATTCTCAAATAATGCACTCTGTTATTAAACCCCCTCCGTTCATGCACACACACACACTAGCCTATATGAACCATGTACATTTTAAACCTCCAATGGTGACGGTGGAGGGAAAAAACATCCCAACTGTCATTTCTGAAGGTTGAAAATAGACAGGCAACATATAATTCCCTGTTGTTCATTGCTGTCTCTAAATATTACTCATTTATGTACACAACGTCTTATTGTCCTGATACTGCAGATCCCAGTGTTGGAAGAAAACAACCATTCTTGAGTCATGACTAATTGGTTTCCGGCGATGGAAAACCCACTGCCAAACAATGCCCACTGAGCATTATTAACAAGTAATCACCTAATGCGGCAAAAATGTAATTTACGTCAGCTGTAGAGTTGACTGACAAGGAAATCTTTCCCCTGTTGTTTTATGGAGGTAATTTGCCGGTAAAACAAAATCATCTCAGACGTGCAGAGCTGAGTTGTTCAGCTGTAAATACTCTGGTTTGACTTTTTTTTTTCCAGCGCTGATGATGTAACCCTTCCAGCAAGCAACCTGTGAAATGGTAATTAAAACATTGTGCTGGTGATCAGTTTCCCAGTGTTTCCAGTTGTTAGTTGGTGTTTCCAGAATACCGTATGCTCTACTAAATGTCTGGGATTTCATGACTTTTATATGCAAACACAGCACAGGTCCCCTAAAAAGCGAAAACATTTTTACAAAACACACAGACACACTAGCATTTACAAGAACTGTATGAAAAATCAGAATAACTGTATGTTCTACCTCACGTGTTTTTACCAAACCCCCAGGAAGAGCGCCGGACTTTGAAACCAATTTGACATTGCGGCCAAACCAATTTCTGGGTCTGTCACGTGATGCCAGTATCTGTTAGCTAGACTACGATAATGTAGCTTATTAGCAAACTAAACATGTGCAGTGCAGCTACAAGCCTTGACAGCAATGCTCTGGGCAGGGAACTAGCTCGCTAACTATCGTCCTGCAAGAGTCCGATTAACCGAGATGAAGTGCAAATTGATTGAAGAAAAATAATACATTTGTATTTCAACTACAATTTAAAATTAAATTCTGCAGATTTATTGAGAAAGAATCAGGAAACTTTAACACTTTAAAACTGAATTGTTAAATGTTTACCGTGTTTTAATCATATTGTATAGGGATAAATTGATGGACTGTATATTAAGGTATTTGTAGTGGATGATGTGCAGAGTTTAAGGGCTTTTTTAAATTTATCAAATAACATGAAAGTCATCCCTTAATTAAAACATTTCTCTCTTAAACCGAGATTAATTTAAGTTCAGTAACACCTAAACTAATCATTAATGGATTGTTCAAATTTTTCAAATGAATGTGTAAATTAAGGGGAAAGTAAATCTACTTAATTTCAAAAGCTCATTAAGTTGAGTTTTTAAAACTTTCAAAATAAGGTTTTTAGATAGCTTTTTTAGGGGTTTAATTTCTCAAATTAAGGATATCTGACGTACATTTTTAGATGAAGGTGTTTTAAGGGGTAAATTAAGGGTTGATTAAGGTGATTATCTTTTATTTATCGCATCGGCCTTTTTCAAACGTCGTGAGGAATTTAAACTTTAAATTTAAGACTTTGTGCTGTGATGTGCGTTTAACCCGACAAACTATTTTATGTCGGTCTGTTGTGAGCCCTTCCTGCAATGTCATTGGACTAGACAGTCATTTTGAGAGCGGTTCTTCAGGTTGGTCTAGCGAGAACACAATGGATGGATGGATGGATGGATAGATTTATTTATCCTTAATAAAATTGGAAATTGGGAAAATTCGGCCACTATGTAAAATTTGCTTTAAAGCTCGGAGCTCTTCCTGGGGGCTTGATTATATCACCTGTCATCATTAATTCTTTGAGTAACTTTGGCAGTTGTCTGGTTTTTAATTTTAAATTTCTTTTTAATTTAAGGGCAGAGGCACAAGATGCCTTGTTAAACAAGGGCTACACTGTACACTGTGCTACACTGGCTGTCGATGATTTTGCCCGTGGAGGGAATGAACAGGAGATGCTGGGTGTGAATACAGCAGCACAAGCACCACAAATGTCCTGGACAGCACTGCGTGCTGCAAAGCTTTACTATTGGCCAGGTTTGAATATAAAAGTGTCAAAAAAAAGCATTGCAGTGGAATGCAAAAGTATTGCAAGGTGATACAAAAACTGTTGTGAGGGATCAAAAAAGTGTTTCAAAGAACATTTCCACAGGGGCCCTTAAGGGTATATGTGATACTCGCAGCAGGAAAATCTTAGATCCTGTATCTTAGGGGAAAAAAATCCCACGAATAAAGGTAAAAATTCTTCTGCAATGAAATAAGAAATTCATGAGTAAGTTTAGGAAACTTCTTTGTAATTACAAACTTTTAAAATACAAACACTGCAAGAAATGACTGGATTTCAAACTGCAGATTTGTATATGGAATACTAAAATGTTTGTAGATTTAAGTGATGAAGCGACAAGAGGGGGAATTGTCATGTAATTATGTTGACAGAAAAACGCTCTAAAATCTTCCATGCATAAAGCACACTCATATTCTTACTCACATTAATCATCCTGTCAGAGTTTGGATCAAGTACATTTATCATTAATAAATGAGTCAGTGATGGTGATGGGGTGGAGGAGGGCGGTGTGTGGTTTTAGGATTTAGTGCTAATTAGATCTTGACGAACATGAAGGCTGCGATGTCAAATTGTAATAGGTGTCACAGAGAAAATTTCCAGTGGTCAGCTGGCCAAGAGGTAGTTTGAGGCCAGTTTATATGAAAAGGTGAACTCTCCAGACAGGTTTTATCTTACGTGTCCGTGCCCAATGTCCATATCCAACTGGTGCTATTGGCAGAACATCTTTTTTTGTTGTTGTTTTGGCTGAACATCTTGTTGTGCAGGAGGAATGCAAAGTTCACGGTTGCGTGTTTTATGCTTTTTTTCTTACAATTTAATGAGACTGTTTGGTTTCTTGGCTTGGGGCATGACCACCTCTGTTGAGTCCAATTCAATCTTTAGAACAGATCCAGTCCTGTTTGAGTCTCGGCCGTGACCAGAGAAAATTCTTGAGGGTTATCATTTTACAATTTTTTTTTTTATATTGCTGAGTGGAACGGGTTGAAGAAAACATAACTTTGGAAATTTAAAACAGGCATCATGTTAAGAGGTTTTTCTAATCTTTTGTTCGCCTATATTTACATACTGAAACACCTCAATAAAATCAATTGACCATAATGTTTAATCAACACACCTACACATGTACTCATAATAGTCATAATAAAACTAGTTACTCTGAATCTATCTTTTTTATATGACAACTGTCAAACTGCCAAAGCCCTGATCTGTAACAGAAATTATATTTTACGGATAAAGAAATGACAAGTGTAGAATGAAATGCAGAACAAATATCAATATCACTATAGCGTGTCTATTTGTATTTTTCCATTTCCCCTGAGAGGTTTTTCTTTTGATGAGTGACTGAGATGCGTGAACATCCCACACTGTGGAATATTTATTCTCAGACTCTCACCATATGTTTATGTGTATAGACAATCCTCTCAAAAGTTTGTGTATTCAACGACAGCTGAATGAAAGACAACAGAGGATCGAGGGGTTATCCTTGAATGACATCCCAGGGCAACATCACAGCCATCTGACTTCCATTCATCTTCTCTCAAGAAATACTAAGTCAATACATTTTTCCCACATGTCATTATGGACTCAGTCACAAATTCAGTTTGTCTATTGAGTGTACAGGTGGTTATTCATTGTGGAAATGATTCATTTATTAACTAGAATTACCGCCGCGCAGTTGTTTGCCAACGCCAACCAGTCAAGTTGCATTTTACATCCATGTTTGTCCAAAATGTCATCACTTCATCATTTTGTCTTATCAGACATTTGTGTGAAAAAGTGAGGTCATGGTGACATTGACCTTTGACTACGAAATTTTAATCAGTTCATCATGAGTCCAAGTGGATGTATGTGCCAACTTGAAAAAAAATGTTCAAGGCGTTCCTGAGATAGGAGAATGGGACGAACGTGAGTTCACAGTGACCTTGACCTCTAGTCATTCCTAAGGTATTGCGTTCACGAAAATGGTCCGTACGTACGGACATATGTTTTATTATGCCTATGCGCAGAGGTATAATAATAAATTAGCCTACAGTCGGTATAACACTATGGTCTGCACATTTTTGTACTTCCTGATCCCTTTTCATGGAAGCCTATGGGTTTGTTGAATAGGTTTTTAGTTAGATGCCTGAAATAAGGTTTGTGGTTAACACAAGCTTGAGAGACTTTAACATTTTGTTCTACGACATTAAATACATCAACAAATATCCCACTTGTGAATTTTGAAGCCTTTATGTGTCTTAAAAAAGGCGGTTGCTAACAAGTGGCTAAACGAGACTACTAAACATTATCACGCCAACTCGTCCGCCTTTACAGCGTCTTTGTTAGACTCGCGCTCATGCCAATGTGGAGTAGTTGACTTCTGGCGATTGCATTCACTCTCTTTAAAAGTGGTGTTCATTTGTGAAGATTATCTTGCTGAACAAAACGTGTAAGTATCAAAAACGTGTGTTTGCCACAGAGCTTATTTTCTGCAATAATCCAAAACCCAATGGAAAAAATCCCATTGGCTTTTCGTTGATGGAACCAGGGTGATGCTAACTACCTGGCTGGCCTAGAAAAATACGTCATACCTGGAGCACTTCATACCAGGTCTATTGCTCTCTAATATTACTCCGGATGGGTTTACATTGGAGTTAGCTGAAAGCCTGGCTCATCTCATACAGACTTATTGTGCGTCGGTATCAAGACGCAGAGGGCCACTGCCTCCGCGTTGGTATTTGACATCCTGGGACCTCCCAGAGTGTGAACAGCAAAACCCTGCACAACTTTGGCAGCATGACGCACTCCATAAGCCGCAACTCTGGGCTTCAAACTGGCAATATACATTCTATGGTTTATCCCATCATCATATATGGCGACAGCTTTTCATTTCCATTTGATCTATAATTCTCAAGATCAGATTTTATGAGATCAGATAAAATCTTGTCCTGGAGATTGCAGTTTTGTGCCATCAACTTGCATGTACTTTGGATGCATCTGCTGATGAAAGGCTATAAAAACTGACACATGAAAGTTGGCTGTGAGTCAGAATACATGAGCTGTAGAAAAATCTAATCCAGAAGACAGCATGTATGGATTTGGTTAAAGTTGTAACGTGAAATTGACAGCTTCTTTTGACTAATACAGCCGTTGTTGTTTTGCTGGTTATAGAATCAGATGATTTACAACATCGGTATCCAAATAATAGTATTTGGATGTATTACCCTTTGCTTTTTTCCTGCTTGACTCTCCCTTTTGTATTCTTATTATACTCCTCCTGACACTTTTTACATTTGTAACTCAACAATTTGGGCTCTCAGAAATCCCAAGCCTTTGTTTCAGCAAATAAACTTTTTCACAGCAATGTCTAAAAAATGAATTGAGTTATAACAGAAATAAAGTATATACCCAGGTAATGGATCTACTTTCGAAGGTACTTTTTGCAGCAAAGTGGCTTTTAGGATGTTGCTAGGGAACAACAAGAAACTAGACTCTGTGTCATAAAGCTACTGCCAGAGTTACTCATGTAATGGTTAATACCTTATGTACCTGTATGATAAAATTAAGCAGTCAGTGTGCTGAAGGTTAGATCCAGCTACCACTCATCTCACTCGTCACTACACTTGTAAAGGCAAGCAACCAAAAGAGTTATTTGTTCTGAAAAGCTTTGCAAACATTTTGAGGCATTGAGGTTTTCAGTTATAAAGTTGCAGTCTTCAAGCCACAGACCAAAATATTACATTAACTTTCATGAACTGAAAACACACTGTGAAAAGGTTAAAGTTCTAAGACGAAAACTAAGACAACACCGTGGTAGCGACCTGTCAATCATAAGGTAGCCACGCCCTAAAGAATCCCCTGCTTTATGGTCTTTTTTACTCTAAATGGGACCATAATTTACTAAATGAACATCATGCTGTATTGAAGAAGACTTGAAACTAGCGATTGAGACCATAAACTCATGTTTACAATGTTTACTGAGGTAATAAATCAAATGAGGAGTAGACTCATTTTCTCATAGACTTCTATACAATCAGACTTGTTTTTGCAACCAGAGGATTCGCCCCCTCCTGGCTTATTAGAAAGAATGCAAGTTTAAGGCACTTCTACATTGGCTTCACGTTTCAGACCCCGGAGTTGCCCATTGGTGTTGAGAAAGCTCTTCCAGAGCCAAAGAAGACATAATACAAGTGTTTTCTCAGGCCAAGCAGTACTCCCCGTAGCTAGTTAACAGCACTTTATATGTATGAGTTCGTTTGATGCCCACGTAATGTGACCACCCACACACACTAAGGACATCATCTCACAAATGGTACTTCAATTAACCAACGCTATGACATGAACTAATGATGATGTGAGTGTGTGGAGAAATAATATTCACTCTAATAACACAGTAATCCAATTCAATTCAAATGACTTTATTAGCATGATGTAACACTGTACATTTGATGAAAATTTACAATAGTTACATTTCATTAACATCAATAAAATAAAATAAAAAATGATAATGCTCCACAAGTCAAAATTTGTTGGAACAAGGATATCAACAGGGGAAAAAAGCAATATCCCACACGTGGAAATAAAGAGGGAAGATCCAGATATGCGTACGACAGCGTTTTGACAGAGGATGCTCGCTTCGTTCCAGGGAGAGAGTCATTATTTATGCCTTAGTGATGTGAAACTAATTATATTCATATCCACCTCACATGAGCCCACAGAGCTGACATGTAATTTGGATTTAATATACAGAGACATTTACATATACCTGCCAACTGCACACAAAAAAAGATGGACAAATGGTGCTCTTTCATGCATGGGCACTCTGATTGAAAATTTAAAAAACTGACCGCTGTTCTCTGTTATGTTCCCGTCATGTAGAGCTTATTGGTGTCTTACAGTTTGAATTTAGAGCACACCGGTGGCGACTTGCATGGACGCTCGTGATTTGCATAAAGTAGCCTAGACCTCAACTTTATGCAAATGAGGAGCGGCCAACGTCGCGCCCCGTCTCTCGAATTGAGCCGTCACACTACCAGAATGCATTGCACAGCTGCTTACATAGATAGTGAATGGGAAGCGTGGAAAGGACGGAGGCTGTGGACATGTACCATGATTCATTGACTTTATGTGTAACAATCATATCAGAGTTTCTATTGGCCCAAAGCTAACATGGGTGGTAATGGACACGACATGCTTGTTTTATTGGCGCAAATGGTCCCCATCTGGATGTACTTATTAATGATACAGCACAACTTTAGAATTCGTAGCAAATCATTTTGGGGACCCCGTGACAGAGTGCCACGGACCCCCTGGGGTCCCCGGACCCTACTTTGAGAATCACGGACATAGTGGACAAAGGGAACTAACTTTACGACATCCGTCTCTTATATTTTGGCTGCTCTCTTGGCCCGCGCAACTTCGAAATAGTAATGCGGCGGAACCTTCCAAAGTGGAAGTCACTGCCCTTGTTTGCTCAAAACAAAATAAAACCAGGAAAATAATACAGTGGCAATTTTTTGCAAAACCGGTATCGCAAACTTGGCGGGCGAGTGTGTGCGGTAGCCTCATATCTTCTCCAAACTACTGGCCCAAAGCTTCATCTGGGCAATGGACTGTGACTGGCAAAGCTCACTGAAAGGAGGGAGGTGGGGGGGAGACAATAGAATGAAATGTTCTGGCACCAGAAGGGAGAAAGTTTGGCTCTGTGTTTCCTCCCCTCTGTTCCGCTCTCAGCTCCAACCTCCCCACCGCCACCTCCACCCTCTGTCAACCCACTTGTATCTCTCTCTTTGTCTCTTCCTCCCTCTTGATGCTACACCTCCATTCTTCCCCTCCTGCAGCACAATCTAATACGAGCAGCTTCACTCCCCTTTGAACCACCTCACAATTAGGCAAAGAGGAGCGATGCCCTTGATGCATTGTGGTTACAACCACTCTGCTCTGCTGGAGGTTGACTTTGATCCCTTAAAGGATGGAGGAAAAAAAAAAAACGCCGTCCGGTGGCGGCTACAGTACAGCGGGCCCTTGCTTCATCAAGCAA
>CAKALG010045190.1:5913-15915 GCA_916700815.1 Helicolenus hilgendorfi
TTTTTTTTTTTTTTTTTTTTAAATGTTGGGTGTTTTAATATGAAATAAATGCATCATATTTTTGTAAAATGAGCATGTGTTTTAAAAAAAAACTTTAATTTTCAAAGTAGTAACTATTAAATGTAGTGAAGTAAAAAGTGCAATATTTACTTTAAAATACGGAGCAGTAAAACCATAAAGTGGCATCAAAAGGAAATTCTCAATAAACTACATCGAAACTGTATTCAGTGCTGCAGTACTTGTCTTGAGTAAATGTACTTAGTTATTTTCCACCATTACATTTAGCAGTAGTAGATGACTAAATGAACTTCATCTCAGCCTACATTTGATGCTACATGTCCTTGGGATTTCAATTGTTGTTGGCTGGGTACAACTAATTTTCTGGTCTGAACATTTATTTAACCTATAACATGGTGCTGTCCATCCTGACCAATGACAGAACAATAAGTTACACAAGAGTTTTTCAAAAAGAAAGTGGGCTAAAACGTCCTGAGTCAGCCATGTGGACCCATTGGAAGAGGCCACAATACCTCTCAGCTGGACTCACAACCTGGCATGCACATCCCAGATACGTACATCCAGAGGAGGCCAACAAAAGTACACTTCATCTGAAAGAATACCTGACCCTGAAACAGCTGCAATTAGCCTTTCTGTACACAAAGAGAAATCCGGGGATCTCAGGAGAGAAGGCCAACAAGGCCAGCACTGTGGCTATACTGAAACTGAACCCAACCTGGTCGCACTAGATGGCGTGTGAATGACGTGGTAATTCGCAAGTCATTTCATGTGCAATAACAACGTCGTTCTTGCTTTTGGTGGGTCACTTGTTCACCATGTAGTCTGTACTGACTGGGATGTGGAGGGGTCCAACAAACACAGGACTTTCAACCAGGACACCGGAGTTCATGTCCCAAAGTGTTGTTGTGACGTGTTTTCCATACTTCTGTATTCTACTTAGTTTATGTACTTATGTAAACCCCAATCTGTAACGTTTTTCCTAAACCTAACTGAGTGGTTTTGTTTCCTAAACCTAAGTGTGGCCGTTTCCGAAATGTTGTTGCGTGGTGTAAAAGTGACACACAGAATGTCCTTGTAACGTCGTGCTATTTATATGCCTTCCCATTTGTCATGGGCAGTGATAAATAAAATGTTTGTTAACGCTCTTGTGTTTATTGTTATATGGGTATAACCAAATGTGCGGTGGTGGTGATGTGTAACCTTGGTTCTTAATATATTTGGTACCCCGCTGCGACTTGAACCCACTAAAACTGAAGAATATCACTTAGAGCAACAGCCCAAGGATTACAAAGTACTCTATAAATGGTCTATTATAAGTCTTAACCATGGGAACAGTACAGTTTATTTTTTTTTAACAGCTGTATGGTTTAAAATTGGATGTGTAATTCATGTGCTGATGGTCATACTTTATACACCTCAGAGTGCAAGCTCAAATATACCTGGGAAGAGTAGCATTTCACTCCATGAATTGATCAATTTAGACTTCTGGGGAGGAGAAGTGTGTGATCAAATGAGTCATATGAGACCATTTGCTGATTTAGCTCCTTCCAGAGCAGCTTCAGCATATCTGCATTTTACCTTCACAAGATCCTTCACAATCAAGTGCCGAGACACCACACTGATTGCAACATGTTCCTCTGCGCTTTAAGTGGTACTTGCGTCCCGACATGGAACACTCAGACAGAAAGTCAAGTGACAACAAAGGGAAGAAGAGATGGGAGAAGAAGTGTGAACTTGCAGATAGCCACCCATAAAATTTCTTTAAAATGTCATGCACATATTAACAAGCACAAGTTCGCAATAGCTGCGAACACGTAGGCGCATGCATCCACGCGTTCCTTAAGTATAGCCGGCAGGGAGGGCATAGGGTGCATTCACACTGCTGGGTTGTGCAACAGTGTGGGAGTGTAACTTAATGGCCCATTAACACCAAGCGACTGCACGACGATTAACTTTTGCTCCTTTGCTCCTTTGTTACCTCAAGGCTGGGTTGTACGGCTCTGGATTCACGGTTACGTGATTGGCCAGCACTGCGTGATGTCGGGTTGTGTTTCTCCAAAAGTTGATTCTGTTACAGCGTGATTTAGTAAATCATGGTCCCATTTAGAGTCAAATAGACCATAAAGCAGGGGGATGCTTTAGGGTGTGGCTACCTTGTGATTGACAGGTCGCTACCACGGCATTGTCTGGTCTGGGAGTTATCCGCATTTTGGTCTTACAACTTTAACCCTTTTACATTGTGTTGAAAGTTAATTGTAACAGTTTGGTTGCTTAAAAATGTCTTATTCAGCGTTTTGTTGTACTTACTGTAGCTCCACCCTCTCGTGTCACTCCTGATTGCAAAAAACCAAGATGGCGACGTCCAAAATGCCGAACTCGAGGCTTCAAAATGACAGCCCACAAACCAATGGGTGACGTCAAGGTGACTACGTCCATTTCTTATATACAGTCTTGGCACGTGAAACCATTTAGAAGTATTGCATCTTTCTGTTATAGGCCCCTCTCACTACCAAACCCCTTTTTTTCCAATTGGCATGAACACAAACACACACCTTTACACCCACACACTTGACCTCCAAGCTAAATTTCCGTCTCCTAGGGTGAAAACTGTTGCCGCCAAAGGTTGGGGGAATATTTGTGGACCGACCGACCGACAGAGTGAGCTATAGAGCTGCTGGTCGCAGCTAAAACGTATGAGCTTAAAATATTTATACAGTGTCCTCAGAACACAGTATATGTTGAGAGTAGGCTTCAGGGTTGTATACAGTATGTAATGAAATGTATCCAACAATAAAGCAGCATCCAAGGCTGCATTCTCATTGTACCAGGAATGCTGCAGGTAAACACAACACTTCTACTGAAGCTTCGGGAGAAAGCCACCGTTAAGATGTAAGCTTATACAGATCTGTTACAGTTGATACAATTTATAGAAAGAGAACGTATCTGTAACATATTAATACCTCCAAATTGCTTTCTGAGGCGGAGGTAGTGCAGAGAGATCTCCTGTTGACGGACTGATCCAAGTTCATGACTATTGATTGTGGCAACCATTCACTCCATACGCCAGCTCCATGGGCGTTTCGCTGTACAATATAACCCAACCTCTGACCTTTTGGGTAAGCAAAATGAGATTTTACCTTTGGCAATCAATGATGTGTCATTAGCAACACTATACCATAAAGATCTTCAATAACAAATGTGTATTATGTATCATGATTAAAGCTCAGATTCCATCTAAATACTGTTAAAAGTAGATTCAATTACAGATCCAGCGACAGGAAGCCAGATTTTAGCTCAACTTCTGGGCTTAAATAGATTCAAAGAAATCCAATCTGCATTTTAGGTCAATGTCATGCACATATTCTTCATATACAGTAGCATGTTTATTTAAGAGCTGTTTTTAAATCTGACACAATATGTCTGTGGAGACTCATTATCCAAACGTCCCGGTCGGCCGGTATACTGTGTTTTATATCACCCCAAACTCGCCCAACATTTGAAATCTCACTAAAAATAACTTCATTATGAACCCTTGAAATGGAAAGCAGCTCATTTCACAATTAGAAGCTCCAATAATGTCGTGTTAAAGGCAGAAATGTTGTCGGCTCACACAGGGTTGAGCATCACGTTGCTGCTAGATAAATATAAAAAAATCTCAATTAACATTTCTGAGAAGGTGGCAATAAAAGTGGCAATACAATACAGACTCAATGTTTGTTGTCAACCTGCTTTAACATATTTACTTCCTGTCCTTCAACGGGTGAATTGTGTGTAAAGTATGCTTTCATAGTATAAGATATTGTATGTGACAGCAGCTTTGAAAACATACAAACATTACCTCGGAGACTCTCTTGTCCAGAGCAAGGCTACCTTGGAAACAAGCTCAGCATATCAAGGTTTCACAACCCACTGCCAACACGAGCTGCATCAGCTCGCACACGCACACACAAAAATGGACCATAAAGGTCAAGAATTTATGAACCTGATCCTCGTAAATGTCTTATGATCCTAATAATCCAACTCACTCCACTACACTACCAGCATCATGAAAATGTCAAATGTGAATATGAACACCAGCAAAAAAAGCACTAAAGAACTCACAACTGGTGTGTTCGCTGCATGAACGCATGTGCTAAGAGTTGCTTCACACGCCCAATTGTTCTTTTAAGGGTGCAAATATATTAATCCTGAAATTACCTCTGATTTTGTGAGTGGCCACAATGAGGTCCAACAACAGCAATGCTTGCTGTTAGACCCCGACCCAAAATCACCACTTTGAATTACACAGTTTGAAATTTACTGGTGTTGAAATCACTAGTGTTTAGCTCTAGTTTGGGTCAATATTCACTAGTGTTTAAGCTCTAATCACCAGTATTTCAGCCTTAGTTTGGTCTAAAAATCACTGGTGTTTTAGCTCTAATCCAGTCTAAAAATCAATAGTGTTTTAGCCTTAGTTTGGTCTAAAAATCACTAGTGTTTTAGCCTTAGTTTGGTCTAAAAAGCACTAGTGTTTTAGCTCTAGTTTGGTTCAATATCCACAAGTGTTTTAGCTCTAATCCAGCCTAAAAATCACTAGTGTTTTAGCTCTAATCCAGCCTAAAAATCACTAGTGTTTTAGCTCTAATCCAGTCTAAAATCACTAGTGTTTTAGCTCTAGTTTGGTTCAATATCCACAAGTGTTTTAGCTCTAATCCAGCCTAAAAATCACAAGTGTTTTAGCTCTAATCCAGCCTAAAAATCACTAGTGTTTTAGCTCTAATCCAGTCTAAAAATCACTAGTCTTTTAGCTCTAATCCAGCCTAAAAATCACTAGTGTTTTAGCTCTAATCCAGTCTAAAAATCACTAGTGTTTTAGCTCTAGTCCAGTCTAAAATCACTGGTGTTTTAGCCTTAGTTTGGTCTAAAAATCACTGGTGTTTTAGCTCTAATCCATTCTAATACATTTCTAGTGTTGTAGCCTTAGTTTGGTCTAAAAATCACTGGTGTTTTAGCTCTAGTCCAGTCTAATACATTTCTAGTGTTGTAGCCTTAGTTTGGTCTAAGAATCACTGCTGTTCCAGCCCTGGATTTAGCCCTTGTTTGGTCCAGTATTAGTTGGTGTTCTAGTCTTGTTTGGCTCTCTAGCACAACACCATTGTTTGAACAATGCTGCAGCATCAGATAATGATCGAGTTGAAGCAATGTGTCCTTGTAGTTGTTCACCATACAGGCTCTGTATGTTTGGAGACAACAGTGGAGTGAGTAGTGTGTGGAATGAGGTATGTATAGATGCTTTAGTGTGTGTTTGAATGTGTGTGTGTGTAGGTGTATGTATACTGTATGTGTCATCTCGGGTAACCAGACTTTCCTTTCCTTTCAGTAGGACCTTTTCCTCGCCTGGAGTGCCTGAATCCCACAGCTGCTGCACCGCTGCAGATATCACACAGCTCTCCAGATCACAATCAGGAGAGGAGTTTTAAGATTAGACTGCCAGAGGTCATGCCGAGGATAACGCCACTTTCTTTTTTTTTGCATTTTTATTATATCCATCTCTCCTGTTTTCTGGTCTTTTATTTCATCTGAGAATAAAGGCTTGTCTGGGTTTCACTCACAATTACATTTTCAGCGACACTTTATGAAATGTTTTCATTAGGTATTATCAGGAATCATGAATGTATATTAAAAGAACATTATGAGCCTGCTATCGTTATTATATCCCCAGTGTAATGTATGATCTTGCAATATGATGCTGTGTTATAATTTGAAAACCTCACTGCAGATGATGAATATTATTATATATAGAATTCATACTAGACTACTTTGTACGGAATAAAACAGGGTATCTTTATGTATTATTTTCTTATTAATAAACACCATATATAGTTGTAATATCTTCCTATAAACTTTGAGAAAGAAAGGCCAGATTCCCCCAAAGCCTCTTAGTGTTACATAAGATCACTTTCTCAATTGTAAATCAGTGAACTAGGGTGATCTCGGTGGTAGAACATTTTAGTCCCCGAAGCTCTGGAATAAATTCGGAGAGAATAATGAGCATAAATATGTATTATGAAATCATCTTTGTGAAAGACTTAATATTACTCCACTTGCTGTGGGGCACAAAAATGTAAAATTATAAAGCCGGCAAAGAGATAAATTATTGTGCAGCGTTATCGTAATGAAAAGTAGATGCAGTAGTGACAAAAACAAACAACCCTGCACTCAACTGATTGATGAGATTTCTTTGGACTCGGAGCAGTCGGTTTTCACTCCCAGGCTTTCACGAATGTTTATTATATTTGACTCATCTCCCAGGCTTTTTTTTCAGATATTTACAAAATCAATATCTATTTTTATCTCACTAAACAGAGCCTCATGCTGTTCACAGTGAAAAAGGACGGTGGAAAGTGGAACTCATTTTCTATATCGTTTATACAGCACATCGGACAGATCTGTTTTTCTTCTTCATACCGTCCAGTTTCAACAGTCAAAAGGTACCTGATCTCAGCTAAGCACAAAAAGATATATGCTTTTTAGGTAAATCATATACAACATAATTCTGCAGTCCGTACCATATTCAGTTTTTAATCATAGTAAAAATACGCAATTTAGGTTAAGTCCATATATCACCAACCCACTGCCCTTCAGCAAACACAGATTCTCAAAATAAACCAATATTGAGCTTTTTCTTCAGTATTAAAAAAAAGCCTCACTAAATCCAAGAGTTACAAAACAATGTGCATACATATCTAGACCAATAACCAATATCTGGGATAGCTTATCTCGTATAAATATTTGCCTTCTCAATCTACTTTCAACTATAATCATTTTCATAACTGGGCTATCTAACAACAAGCCTCACATGATTATTTTAATTGTAATTTTAATTTGTGCACCAAATTGATTAATGTCTTTTCATAAAGATTCCCGGCAACAACTTAACAACAGCTAATAAATACACACAGAAGTTAGAGGAGTTGTTTTGGCCATAGAGAGTGAGTGTCTATCAATGTATTTCAGCAGGCATGCTGGGAAATAATGCTGAGAGTGTTTTGTTGAATGGTGAACGCAACCGGGATGAACTACAGGGAACAACACAAGTATTAAAGTCTGCCCTGTATCACACATAACACTTAACACTGTTCATATTTATCCCTCTCTATGTCATTTGGACCAATTAGCCTCTTGAGATAACACTATGATTAACATTGAATTATTTCATTATGACTAATGGAAAGCTCACTTCATGAGTGTTACCAGATATTGTGCAAGGGTCCAGCTTCTTCCAGCTGCTGCCTGAGCTCATCATCATTTGGCAAAAATTCCATAATAACCTTTCAGCATATTGTAATTCAAGCGTTCTAAGAGAAAGCTAGATTTTGCACCTCCTCATAGCTCTGTTTTCAGGCTTTGAAAAATCTATCCTGTGACGGGAGACTTTGACCAATCACAGGTCATTTCATTGAGAGAGCGTTCCTATTGGCTGTGCTCTGGTCATGTGATCGGAAGTTGGCTTTCCTTCACCAGATTTCACAACGGCGGCGGCTTCATTTTACAGCTAAACTGTGCACTACAAGATGAGAAATAGGCATTAACGTAACATAATATTGATTCATATTTGATCAGCGCTGCCTAGTTCGACAGCAGACCTCAGATCAGCTCTTACAGCTTGTTTTCCTCCGGTCTGTGAAATCTTGCAGATGCCGTTAGGAGCACCGGAGGACACAGAGGCACATGATTTTTTTCAGATTACCTGTTTCATGAACTACTGTCATGATATAGCGACCGTTTTATAAAAGCTTTTTTTTTTAAATCATATTTGCTCCAATCTCTCCTACTACAGCTTTAAGGAGGTGGCCAATAACAGGTCATTTCAGAGAGAGAGCATTCCTATTGGCTGTTCATTCAACGGAGGCAGCTGTCAATCACTCGTAAACTCCGATCAACCGGTCAAACTAGGCAGCGCAGATCAAATATGAATCAATATTCTGTTAATGTAATGCCTATTTCTCACCTTAAATGTTTTCAGAATCATCTCGTAGTGCACGGTTTAGCTGTAAAATGAGAGAAAGTTTGCTGCGGCTGGTGGGCGGTGGAGGTCACAAACTTTCTCATAGCTCAGGCTGTCTGTGAATCTCTTTACAGTCAGTATGGACAGGAGAACGATTACAGTAATAACCAATGTACATATGAGCATGTGAGAATTGTTTTAAGACAGACTTGAAAGATGTGAAACCTTAAATGAACATTAATCCTCATGATGATATTAGTGCAATGTTGTGTATTATTTGTCTTGCAGTAATCTGCCTCTAAGGCCATGCCTGTGGCGTTGCTGTGTACGACTCCCTTTTCTCACACTGTATTGTATTTCGCTGATCTACATATCCTCAGTGAGCTCTTTGCTATAAAAAGGTTAACATATCATTTGCACAAGTTCTCAGCAACATGAAGAGGCTAACTGTGATGTGTCGACCTCCTGTCAAAGAGTGCAATAATAAGGTTCTGATCATGAATATTCTCTGTGATGGAAATTGTTTAATAAAGTCTGGGCACGTACAGTGCACGAAACATGCACTTCCATAAGACTACTGCAATAAGAGGACTCGGCTAATCCCACATTCAATCTAATATCTCATGCAGGATATTAGCATTTTTCTTGATTTGGGAAGAGGATTACCATGCCAACCTGGCAAAGGTCAAATTAGTTTCATCCAACTTATTAAATGTAGCGCCAAAATGTATGTGTGTGGGCATCAGTCACACATTAGTGTCTCTCACACGCACACACACACACGCCAAATGAATTGCCATTCACCCAGAGTGGGCGTAATGACTGTGGTGACGTTGAAGCCGTCTGCCTGCAGCGGACTGGGTTACGTCTGAAGGTCAGACACGATGGCTTTGCGACAGTGATGATGAGTCTTACTGGTTTCAGCCCAGTGAACCTGGCAGTGGGACGATGTGACTGTTAATGGAAGTGTAATGACAACAGGATGGCTTTGACACAGTCGACTGCCGGTGCATCGCTGCCTGACAGCCGATGCCATCCCTGAGCAATTTACGAGGCCGGTCAGGATTCTGGATGACTAAATAAAAAATTAAAAAAAGTCTTGTTCGTTCATCTGAAACAAATCATATTGTTTCTCCTACAACAAATAAGAAATAAAGATAATCTAAAATCATACCTCAGTGGTTGAATGTACTTCAGACGTACTCACCCATGGCTACTGTTCATATTCAACACTAGTGGCTGGATGAAATAGTATCGCTGATAAATCAATCACGACTTCAGTATGAATATGTTTTGTAGGAAGATAAGTTTGGTTAGAAGTTGTTAGATATGTTTCTAAACATTGTTGGCCGTACTTAAAGGCAGGGTTGAAAATGTTATCCAGTATACACTATTTGTTATATTGGTTGAAATGGTCTCTACACCCCGACAGCGATCCATTACTGATGAGCTTTGAAAAAGGACTGGAAAAAAGCCGTCATCTGTAGCTGCTGTAATCCTGTAAAAACGTCTACCAATCACTGCCTCGCGGTCCGCTTGGAAACAACCAATCAGATGCCTCACATCCCTGGGTTTAGACGGAGCTCTTGAGGCGATGCTACTTTCAAATGAGGCTAGCTTTCCAACATCGTCAACCCTATCTTTAAGTACGGCGGTGCTTTGAGCTAAATGTGTATGTAGCCTCAACATCCTTATCATACTGTTAAGGCTGCATAAGTAAGCGGTTTGCTATAGTAGTGCTGACATTCGTGGTGGCCAATCATATATCTCTTATCTTGATGCCTAACAATCACATACTGTATATTTCAGTGAAAAGGAAGCAGTGCAAAGACTATAAAACATAACTGGGGGTTAGACAGACAGACTGCTATTACTGTGGTTTCAGGAGGAGCAGAGGATTACAGCCTCAGCCTCCCTTGGTACGGTTAACACCTTTGGGACGTGACAACCGCTGCAGTGAGGACAAGGTGCCCTGGGCGACAGTGGCGCAACAGGCC
>CAKALG010045198.1:0-17279 GCA_916700815.1 Helicolenus hilgendorfi
AGCAGAGAGACCTCAGGGAGCGAAGAGGCGGGGGGAGAAAACGGCAGCGCGAGCAGTCGGACCGGGCCTTGCATGATACAAAGGGAGATTGTTTTGACGGCGGGTGATCTGCGGAGTGTTAAAGAGAATAAATGACAGGACATGTTCGCTCTGTTACTAGAGACAAGTTTAAATCTCTTTCCCTCACATCCTGAAAGACACAATCGTGGTACTCCCTGGATCAAGTTTTATGCTTTAGATGAGAGAACACCTAGAGTATGACACCAATCATTATTGGATGTTCTGTACATTTGTGGTCGAGGAAGTACTCAAATACTTTACTTAAGTAATACAACAGTGTAAAAGTACTCTACTGTAAGTAAAAGTCCTGAATTTGAGATTTTATTAGGTAGAGGTACATACCTACTGTATTGTCAGAAAAATGCATTAAAGTATCAAACGTAAAAGTGCTCATTGTGCATTATATTATTGAAATATTTAAGTACTTATTACTCATATACCTTTGGGGCTTCGTCCCTCCAGCGGCCCCAAAAGCCCCAGGTTCAGTCTTTATCAATTGGTTTTATATTATCTGATTAAAGATAGTAATTGATGACATTTTTGTAGACGAAAAGGTGCCAAATACAAGCATGGCTTTAAAATTTTAAAACATTTTAACAGGTCCCAAATGAATGTTTTGTTTATATCTGTGGAAGATATCTAACGTTTGGTTCCCACTTCTAACAAGGCTTGTGAGCCAATAGTATAACAACGTTGGTATCACGTAGTATCTCTGGGTCGTCAGCGAAGAAGTTGCTAGTTAGTGTGGAAAAAAACTGGCTGACATTAAGTGCCTGGCAACCACTTGTTGTGAAGTAAATGCATGGAACCGCAGAAGGAGAATGTGACATGTAGTGGCTGAATGTTATCAGTTTATCAATAGCACCTTTTATTGCAAAATTGTTCAAAGGACTAGTTTGACTAGTTTGTCTTGCCGAGAGAAGATTGATACTGCCGTGTAGCTAACTTCTGTTATGATTTGGTGCTATATAAATAAAATTGACTTGAATTGAATCGTCATGACTGTATGGTAAATATGTAGCTGCTATACAGCTTGTGGTTATGACATGGGGAGTCGTGTACACAATATGCTTGGCGTTCAAGTGGTGAAGTCGTGAGATAACCGCGGTCCGGCAACGGCAATGATAACGTCACTGTCGGGAGCATAATGCAGGAAATGCAAAGGCATAATGACAGAAGAAAAAGATGAGGCCGTTGGGAATATCAACACTTTCCTCAGATATGTTATAAAATTACAAAGAAAAACTCTATATGACTAAAATTACTATATATTAACTTATTATGCACCGAAAAATGAACTTCCACGGCCTCCGCCATTTCTGACGTCAGCAAACACGTCACAACTCGTGAACTTGGAGGTTTCAGAAAATTTCCGCTTACGAGGTCGTGAATACCACAAGAGGGGGGGGGCGTCCATATGGACTCTTCTCGTGAACACGGCACACACGATTCCATTTGAATATAAGTATAAAGACTGGAAACAGGAAAACCTCTAGGTTAGCTCTGTCCAAAAGTAACAAAATCCACCCCACCAGCACCTCTAAAGCTCATTAAGTAACCCGATAATTCGCTATTTTATGGGTGGTTATTTGTCCAACTATTTCTTGGCCGGGACCAGTGACTTCCTGGAGTATCCACTGGTTGCCTGGCAACTGGCCCTTGCCAGGAAATAATCCGGAACATGACGCCCCGGAAAACAGCAACAATTGTTGTTTTTTACACTTTGGTTTTTGTACGAGTTGAACAAAAGTATAACGTGTTAATTAGTGAGCTTTAGAGATACTTGCACCGCTAAAATAGAATATCATCTAAGGTCCTGCATTATTACCTCATCTTTGTGGCTGTGTCTTGCAGAGGGGCCCTGGGTAACACTTAATGTCAGTTTATAATGTGCTCACATTGTGCATATTCCTAAATTAAATTGTGTTTAATCAAACTGCCATAAGGGGCTCAACAACAAGATATTTAACCTGTAAAAATGCATCATATTTGCTAAGATAATCTAATGTTTTTGGATGTACAGTCTTGATATGCAAAGTCACTAGTCAAATAAATGTAGTGGAGTAAATAGTATAAAGTAGCAGGTATCTTATTTGAGTAAATGCACTGCGACTTTCCACATTCACTGTATATGTACCTGCTGTGTTGCTTTCATAAGCCATCATCAACTGCGACGAGAAATGTTTCCAACATCCTCTGCATGTCCATCTTTGGCCTCATTTAAAACACATCATCACCGCAGTTAAAAGCTTTAGTTCTAAACCATTTACCTCTGATGCTTTCCGCCTAAGTATTTAACTAGGTGTGAAATTAACTGTGACTCTTCTCGTTGAGAAAGTTAAACCTCAGAGATGGGAAGGTTCTTTTAAAGGTTGAAAGAAAACAAACCCAAGCAAACTCTTGAAATGGTTTTGGGAACTTCCAGGCTGAGCTCTTGGCTCCGGCCGGTGTGGCACAGTGGTTGGTATAATTTTTGAATCCCAAGATCCGGTCCAAGCTCTTGTGAACTGGCTGCGTTTCAACTGTTGGCAGGGGCCTTTCTGCCCTGGGAGCCAATCATAATCTGTGTTGCCTCACATATATTCCAACTCACCGACTGAGGTCGATATTCAGCTGAGGCCGCTAAATTTGGTCATCTTTGCTAATGGCCGTAATATGAAGTGGGAGTCATGTTTTCAGGGCTGCGGTGACATTTAATGGTGACATTTGTCACAACTCTGCTCCAGCTTCATTGCTCGCTGATTAATCCTCCCCATCTTATTCGCTCTCTCGCAGCAAACAGCTGGAAAACGGCCTGATTTATACATTATGAGATCTTCCTGCTATTATCTTTTAAATACCAATAAGCAGTGACAGTTCTGGGTGCCTATTATGAAGTAGAGCTGTGGTGACAGCTCTCCGTCCCACTCTGCTCTGTGGTTAAATCACAGGCTGCAGCCTCACCATGGTAATTGGCCCAATTGGGACATTTCAGCACTCTGTGCCACACCTCAGCTCACCTCCCAACTCCACCACTTTTTCCATCTCATTTGGAATAAACGAGTGAAAACTCTCACTTGGTTCTTGGGCTCGGTGTTAGGTCTGTCATGTTAGAAAACGTCAATGGGGTTTATCAGTTCAGCAGCAGGGGGGGAGAAGTGTTAATTGCGTGTGGAGCATCCTCTGATACTTGTTTTCACATGGATCGTGGTGGTTTTTTAATTAGAAATGTGTCAACTGCGCTGTAAATTTTCCACAAATTAGCTCCTTATGGTCTCATCCTGCTGAGATTAATTATGGGAAAAAACATCAAGCTTGCATATAGTCCCTTTAGCTTTATTATGAGCTTAAGTAGTTTCTTTTTTCTATAAGTTCTAACAATTAAATACAGATGTGAGGCATTCTTACATATCTATCCCTGCCAAAAAGCAACAGGTGTAAACCAGCTCTGACTTTGATGTTTGTTTTGTTGAAACAATTACTCAACCAAGACACAAAAAAGTCAGAATAATAGGCCTCTCTCTGGATAAAGTTTCCTGTTTTATTATAATTTTTAGGTCAACCGCAACAAGACATCCATGTTGTTTCTCAAGTATTTGACCAAAAGCATTTGACTTCATCATGTAAAACCATGTGAGAGCCTTTCATTCATCTTCTCCAATAAAATATATATAAGAAAATGCCCTTATAAAAAGTGGAATGATAACTTTTAAGATATGGATAGAGGCACACTTCAGTATGCAACAAAGCCCAGCTGTAAACAGTAACAGTTTATTGTCTGCAAAAAAAAAAAAAGAAATGCCGCAATTAAACATGCCTTGTGTGCTATGCATCGTAATGACTCCCATAAAAAGCTGAGGGCGAGAGGCATTCCTTCAGCAACTTCTGAGCGCAAGGCGTATGTGTAGTGAAACCACAGAGTCCACACCAGAGCTAAAGACCCAGTCTCCTGCTCCCCACTCCCTTTTCCCACCAACCGCCCATAATTACGCTTATTGGCCCCTTGTTTTATGTATGTTTTTACTGTACGCTGCAGTAGTAATGCAGTGCATAGGAAAGGGCCTGGATTCTGGCTGTTTGGATGACTTCGCTGGAAAAATGTGAAATAAGTAGCTCTGCCTCCTTCCAGTTCAATACCTGAAGGTTTAAATGGTTGCCGTTAGTACAGTATATCTTTCAAGCCCTTTGCTATATATATATGCAGTCCGGGATTTCTTCCATATAGTGTTAGATTTCATGTCATCACGAGTACGCAGCTGCTCTCTGACAGTGTAAAAACAATGAAATGATTCCCGGCACTGTAGTTATAAAAACGCTGTCTCAAACTTTTGTTAAAAGGTGCATTCAATCTGAACACTGCTTAGACTAGCAGACAATCCTCTGTCTAATTGGATTTCACAGTTTATCCAGACAACTCAATAAATGCAGCAGTTGTGAAATTATGTTCTGCATTGTTCAGTAAAAATAGGCTTCTTTCATATTTTTTGTAGCTGTAATTGCACAATAATAATGTCTGTTCCTCTACAAAAAAAGCCCCATCCAGTCTTGTAATAACCTCTGTCATTTTGGGATGTTTTTTGTGTCTTTCTAATTTTCTTTTCTTCTTTTTTTATCTTTCTCTTAGGGAGATGCAGGCTCTTCGGCAGCAGGCATCAAGGTGAGAGCTAAACTAATGCTAAATGTCTGTTTCTTGATCCTCATTAGGTGTCAGTTGCACCAACTGTAAGTTACTTTGGAAAATGTAAGTATCACTAAATTAAAAGGGGTTATTATTAAGGTTAGGTATTGACCTTCAATGGATTAAGGTTAGGTATTGACCTCCATTAGATTAAGGTTAGGTATTGACCTCCAGTGGTTGAAGTTAGGCATTGACCATGAATGGTTGACATTAGGCATTGACCTTGAATGGTTGACATTAGGCATTGACCACGAATGGCTGAGGTTAGGCATTGACCATGAATGGTAGACATTAGGCATTGACCACGAATGGCTGAGGTTAGGCATTGACCTTGAATGGTTGACATTAGGCATTGACCATGAATGGTTGAGGTTAGGCATTGACCTTGAATGGTTGACATTAGGCATTGACCACGAATGGTTGAGTTTAGGCATTGACCTTGAATGGTTGACATTAGGCATTGACCACAAATGGCTGAGGTTAGGCATTGACCTCAAATGGTTAAGGTTGGCCTTTGACTTTGAATGGTTAAGGTTGGCCTTTGACCTTGAATAGTTAAGGTTAGGATTGGTCGTTGGGCAGGGATTCTCACAAGACTTTTTGCAAGTTTTCGCAATTTGTGGGTTATCATCTATACATGAAGATATTGGATCTGATACTTGATCAAAATGCTGTTAAACGGTGATGTGAACCTTTGTGATATTACATCTAAAAATAACGTTAGCGCAAATAGTGTCAGTTCGTGTAAGCTAATGTTAGCTTAATCATCAATTAAAAGTAGCTAGTTGCTCTAAGAACTTAGCAATGGATTTTCAAATAGCTGGTGCAACCCAATCCAGAAATGAAGCAGTTGAAAAGAAAACTTTTTGCGTGTATTACAGGGTGAACCTGGAGAGCCTGGACGAAGTGGACACAAGGTAATAATTGCACTTTGCTTCACAGATACATTATAGAAATAGATGTAGCAGTGATGGTACAGCACAGTTTTAATCATATGGACTAACCATAAGGTATATTTTGTTGACTATATATAGTGTTTTTTCTAGTGATAAGTGACTATGGGAATAAAATATTTGACTATGCGGTGACTGAAAATTCTCAACATATTCCTTAATTTTTCATCACTGTGAATGAATACAGCTCTAGTCTGTTGTGCAAGATAAAATAGTTTGGATAAGAGCATTCCAAACTCAGTTGAACCTCACTGTTTGAAGTGTAACAAGGATGGTTGTACATGGGGGGGGGCTCACTGAGCAGAACCTGACACTTCAACTTGAACTCGCAGTGCTCCGACTCATTTTACATTTACCTTGGCTTGGTACTTGTTTTGAACCAGCGTAAAGTCCCAGGTATACTAACACCTCTGGATATACTAAATCTTTTGGATGGATTTGCTGCATTTTTATTGTTACCTGTACTCGACAGAGTCTTAAACCATCAGGTGTTGGTATGACCTCTCTCTCCCAGCCAGCCTTTATTCTAGTGTTTGACACGCTTCCCAGGGAAATCTGAAGAATATTGCTAAAGAAACAGATGCTGATGACAAACTAATAAACAAGCATGCAGCAGAAGAGGAGCTGTTTTTCCTGCAAAATAAAAGCCATTACTTGTCCCTTGACCAGACTGCTGCCGAGATTGCACCAGTACCCCATCTAATTACACTTTTTAATCCCAAATGCTGCGCCCCATTAATTCCCCCTCTCTCTTCTCTGTTTGGACAAACTGGTTCCAGACGAACTGAAGGGCTTTTTTAGCAAATGTCTTTTTTTTTTTCTGCTGTGCTGCAAAGATGACACTCGTGGCCGAACTAATTTTTTAACTGCTTTATCTTATCTCTCGTTTTGCAGCTGTTCTGCTTGTGCTGACACACTTACAAAGTTTCTCATCAAAATGGCCGCCATGAGATTGAGTTGTTGTTCCCCATTAGATATTACCATTGGATGGCAGTCAAGTGTTGGTGAAGTAGCAGTCCACAAGAAAGACCTTTTATTCATTAGTTTTACAATGCTTTCATTAGCCACAATGGAAATTTACAGCCCTCTCTCTGGTCCCCTAAGGGGAGTTACAGTTGATCATTCTCGTGCGGCGCTAATCATTTCTTTTCATATGCCATAAATACAATGGTCTTAGTAGAGCGTTAAATTATCCAGAGTCAGACATTTTGTTTTGAAAGTCTCGCAGACGCCTCACAAGAGACTTGACCTCTGATTTTTCCACAGTTGAATCAAATGACTTATTCAAACTTGCATATAATGGGAGTTTGGAGTTCTCAACTTGACAATGACCCGACCTTGCTGACGGAGAAATAGGCCAACTCTCGATTTCCAGCGCCCGCCAGACTCTTAACGACCTTGAAGCCACGGCAGCTCTCTCAAGCAGCTTTCGCAACTGTAATCCAAAGTATCTGACAGTTTTCCCTTCCAAGAACCAGAACTTTTCGCACCTGCCCAAAGCAATAAAATCATAAAAATAAAACTCCGTTGCACTTTGTGAGTGTTATAACAAGCACTAATCACGCTGTCAAGCCACGGCTGCATGAGTTGGTTTGAAAGTGCATGTGCAGTACCTCCTACTTGTGCTTATACCGCGAGCAAACGACAGTCAACATACACTTACTGTACGGACAGCAGGCCCACTTTTCAGAATTACAGCAGCTTGATAGCCAGAGAAAACACCAATAGAAAATGAAAGCTAATAGAACCCCAACGAGCCTACAAATGAGGCTTGACTCAGCTTAGCTTGGCTCGGCTGTAACATGTCACACTCTTCCTGTGTAGGGAGAGCCAGGACTTCCAGGGCTGCCTGGACTCCCAGGGATAAAGGTAAATGCTTCGCTGTTTTTATCCCCAGTCATTCCCCCCCGGTGTTGTCCCTGTCCATCCCATTCAGAGCAAAGCCCAGCCGACCCATCGTCATGCCTCATGCATGACACATTAAGGTCTCTTGCTTTTCCTGCTGTGCGGGGATTTGTTCCATTTGCTCGAGTGGCAGACGCACAGTAATACCTGTACATTCAGTGCGGTGAAAAGTAAGGAGCTCAAGCGAACGTGACAAGGCCAAACAGTCGATGCTTTTGATCTGCCAGAAGAAAAATGTCTCATTAAGGTTTGTGAATAGCGTAGAGGTCTATGAATTAATGATTAGAACACTGCATCCCTGGCAACAACTTCAGTCTACTTCCTGGAAGTGGCATCGAGAGACTCGCCGCAAAATGTGTCAAAACTACTGCTCGTTAAGCAGAGGAAGGATTTGATTATTTTTAATTTTTCAAATTAGGCTTTTCTTGGTTTAGTTAAAGCGCTTGCTTGTTAACTGTATCAGAAAAAGAAACAGCAGATGGTGAAACAAGAGGCACGTGATACAACCACCTCAATGTCTCTCAGGATCATTAGCTCGAGATGTAACGTGAATGCAAGGAATGCTCACACGGGCATGATGAGATGACGCTTGTTGCTGTTTTTTCTCTTTTTTGTGTGCTTGTTATGTGTGCTGGCCTTGTAAAAAAAAAAAAAAAAAAACTTTCATTTGACATTTTATATACTCCTGTTTTTACTTAAGAGGCCTGAATGCTTGATGGATTCTAACAATATTTTGCTAACGTAGCACTCTCGGGTTCTGAGCTCGGCTTGCACTTTGTTCTGCTCCGCATTCTTGGCTGTTTTTATCCAATCAAAAGTTTAAAAGTTTGAGAGGCAAGTGTCCATTACCTCTCCAAACGGTTTCCAGAGGGCCTCAACTACAAGTAGGTGGGAGCTCCGGTTGCAGATGGTATAGCAGTTAGGGTTATTTCACAATCAAATGTGATGTAAATCAAATCAAGCATCACACCTCATACTGGAAGCTCACTCCTCATAAGTGCAAAAAAAATGCTCCTTCAGAGAGGCTGGTTTTTGCACACACTTGAGCAGAGCGCTTTCTGATGAGTTTCTAACAAGGTCAGTCGTAACGTCTATTAAGGCTCATAAGAGGGAGTCATTAATGTATGTGAAAACCAGGGGATTAATTAACAAGCCACTGATAATTTGTGTGTGTGATTTGTGCATGTGTCCCTGAGTGTGTGTTCGTGTGCATGCCTGTCGTTTTGAATATGTTTGGCCATGCATCTTGTGTATGTGTTTAAGCGATCATTAGCAGCGGGTTACACCAAAAATGCCCTGTGGAAAAATAAGTCATATTTGCTGTTTTTTTTTTTTTTTTATCAGGGTGAGCCTGGATACCTCGGTCCCCAGGGAGAGCCAGGGCTTCCAGGACTGCCTGGAACTAAGGTGGGTGACTTTCCACAGTAATTACAGTAAACTTATTTATCACAATCCGAGAGCGCATATTTCAGGTCAATGACAACGAGTTGCAGCAACTCTGACAGCTCTTCATCACATCCTGTCGGTGTGATCGTCACCGAGATCAGTAATTTCCTCTGGGTTTATGTTCTCATTATCAATTATTATCACTTTGCCGGGGTGATTAAGCCTCTGTTTTCTTCAAAATGTCACTTGGAAGTGGTCAGAATGAGCTAATCCTCGCCGCTCCCTCTGAGTCGTGACATTATCACACCGTGGAGCCAGCCAGCGGTGATAATCCAGACACACTAGAATTAATGTTAGCCTTGTCCTTTTGCACTAGGCTGTTTGCGGAACATTGATAATCAAGATTTATTGGTCTTGCATTGTCATCCGGCATATCTCTGTTGCTCAATCAAATGTCAGTGTAGAGCTGAAAAGGATGACCAATGCAGCAAATGTGATCTTTTTCCTGCTCACAGGTTTGAGACAACTAGAGGGGGTTACCCAATTTTTCAGAGAATACGATTGCTTTTTTTTCAAATTAAGAGTCTGCTGTTTTATTTGTGCCATTAAGGTATAATTAAAAAGAAATTATTTGAAGAAAAAAAGCTTAATTGACTCAACACTGCTGAATAATGGTTGTGTCCCACTTGGTTTTAAACCTGCAGTAGGCTGAATATTTTTGGCATCATTAGGCAAAAGTTCTATAATAACATTTCAGCATATTGTAATTCAAGTGTTCTGAGAGAAAACAAGACTTCTGCATCTCCTCATGGCTCTGTTTTCAGGCTTTTAAAAAATCTAGCCCATGACGGGAGACTTTGGCCAATCACAGGTCATTTCAGAGAGAGAGAGAGCGTTCCTATTGGCTGTTCATTCAACGACGGCAGCTGTCAATCACTCGCAAACTCCGATCAAACGGTAAAACTAGGCAGAGAATACAACAAACAAATACGAATCAAGATTATGTTACTGTAATGACTATTTCTAGCCTCCGATGTTTTCAGAAACATCTTGTAGTGTACTGTTTAGCTGTAAGATGAGAAAGTTTTTTCCGGCTGATGGGCGGTGCTTGGTGTTTCCTCAACATGATCTCAACTTTCTCATTTTACAGCTAAACAGTACACTACAAGATGATTCTGAAAAACATTTTAGAAGAGAAATAGGCATTACAGTAACACAATATTGATTAATATTTGATCAGCGCTGCCTAGTTTGACCGCTTGATCGGAGTTTGCGAGTGATTGACAGCTGCTCAGAGACGGCAAGGCTCCAGCTCGGCTCTGATTGGTTGTTTTCCTCCAGTCTGTGAAATCTTGCAGAAGCCGTTAGGAGCACCGGAGGACACAGAGGCACATGATTTTTTTCAGATTACCTGTCTCATGCACTACTGTTAGGATATAGTGACCGTTAAGTAAAAATAACTTTTTTTTTAAATCATATTTGCTCCAATTCTAACCACTGCTGCTTTAAGTATCAGAAATAAGTACCAGAGAGTATGAGGCCTTGAGTTACACCACACCCCCCTCTATTGGCTATCTTAAGTCACTTCACAATGAGAGAAAATGCACACAACTATACAACAAAGGAGTTTCTTTACATATTCAACTGCAGGACGAAGAGGGCTCGATGCAGATGTATGTAACATTTCACCTCGTCGAAGGTCACCGGGAGGCAGAGTGTGCTGACTCGGCATAAATATCTGCGATTCGCCATGCAAATCTGTCGAGTAAGCGAACTCGTGAGAAGGACGGGTAGCTCTTATCGTAGATTCCTCGGTCGTGTCGATACTGCATAACATTAAGGAAATTGAAGTTCATGCCTGATGTCAGGCCTTGATCAGCACTTCTTTATGACAAATACAGGGTTGCAGGAGAACAGAGGTAACTTGTTTGTTCTTTTGTCTGCAAAGGGCGAGAGAGGCGACCACGGGCCACAAGGAAAGGGTGAAAGAGGAGAACTTGGACCCTTTGGACCAAAGGTCAGTTATTCAAGCGCACACGTGCATGTGTGCGATGCAAACACAAATGGCACATGAAAAAAAACGACATCATTCAAGAGTATGTATTTGAAAGTTTCCTGCTTGTTCAAACTGTCTTGTCACCCATAATTCCTAGATTTTTGCTGCCATCTAGGGCCTTGCTGATTTAAGTACACGCTATAAAGTTCCCAGAGTTTTACATGAGAAAATGTAAAAATGCATTCCCAAAGCGAGGGCTCCTTCAATTCATCAAATATTCAGTTGTGTTAACACAGAGAGCTGGCTAAACCATTACAGCCCGTAATAAGTTCAAGGCTTTCCCCGGAGTCTGCGTAAAGTAAACCAAATATAAATGAGTTTACCATTGTTTATGTCTGGCACTGACCCAGCAGGTAGCTTAAGCTCCAGTCTAAACTTAGACGACCCACAGATCTGGTTCACATCCTATTAGAAACCCCCAAAAGTGAAACCCCTCCTTTATCAATGCCAGAGTTCAAATAAACACTTTCTCCATTGCTCGGCAGCTATGGCATATTAAAAGCTGGTTATGTCAGCGGAGCTGCCTGCGTCGCTCTCTCGGGAGGAGTACGAGAGGTTGACGATATTTCCTTTGTGAGATATGCATTTTAAATTGCATTTTTTTTTTATGATGAATTTGGATTGGAACCATAAAGAGAGTTTATGTTTTTCAATTTCATGTTTACATCTCAAGTACTTAGCTTGTCTTTTTTGTGGTGTCCCTCATGACTCTCTTTGTCATCTGTGTTTTCTTACTCACGGCAGGGTTCACAAGGAGAGTCCGGTGCACCTGGCGTTAAGGGGTCAAAGGTGAGCATGAAAGATATGTTTTCTTTAAATTTGTTGAACACAGTGCCTTCATTAGCTGATCCTCTAATTACATTCTGTGATCCAGATCTTGGATTTCCGTCATTCAATGTTTTTTTAGTCACCGCCGTTATATTCTGTGTAAGGCTGTCAAATTAACGATAATAGCGCGTCAACGCAAATTTGTTTTAACCCCATTAATTTCTTTAATGTATTAACGCAACTTGCGATTTCTAGGTTATAGCGGGCTCAGTTTTAAAGCTAGATTGAAGATACTGGAATCATATGAAACTAGAAAGCTTAATGAATCCATTGGTGTCATACTAGTTTGTCGTTTTAGGAGCCGAAATAGCGCTTAAAACTGCCATGGCCATTTTCAAAGGGGTCCCTTAACCTCTGACCTCAAGATATGTTGAATGAAAATGGGTTCTATGGGTACCCACGAGTCTCCCCTTTACAGACATGCCCACTTTATGATAATCACATGCAGTTTGGGGTAAGTCATAGTCAAGTCAGCACACTGACACACTGACAGCTGTTGTTGTCTGTTGGGCTGCAGTTTGCCATGTTATGATTTGTGCATATTTTTTTATGCTAAATGCAGTACCTGTGAGGGTCTGTGGACAATATTTGTCATTGTTTTGTGTCTTTAATTGATTTCCAATAATAAATATATACATACGTTTGCATAAAGCAGCATATTTGCCCACTCCCATGTTGATAAGAGTATTAAATACTTGACAAATCTCCCTTTAAGGTACATTTTGAACAGATAAAAAATGTGTAATTAATTTGCAATTAATTGTGATTAACTATGGATAACCATGTCATTAAATGTCTTACATTGAGCACTTTATTGAACATGCCATCAAAACCTGCAGACAAACAGATGCACACCTCTGTAGCTGCAGACTTGCAAGTGGAATTCAATGCTGGTGGAGGTTTAGTGTTATTCATAGCTGCAGTAATAGTAATATGGTTATAATATTATTAATGTTGCTGCACTTGTTCTTGTATCAGATCTCAACAATGCAAAAAATTTGATTAAAAGGGAAATTTCAACTCCATACAAAGGTCCTTAAAATGATGACAAGCGGAAAAAAAGTATATAAGTATAAAGGGTATATGTGATATAATGATTTGAAAACATATTCCTTTTATAGATTTCCTCAAAGGACGATGAAGTAATTATAATAAAGCCAATTTATTTATAATTTTTGTTTGTCTTGTCACATTAGGGGGAGACTGGAGATAAAGGAGAAGTGGGAATCTTTGGCCCAAAGGTAAGCAAGTATATTAAAGAAGATAAATGCCTCTATTTTCCTTTTTCCTGGGTGATTTCATCGTGTTTTATGCTGATTAACATTAAAAAATGTAATTTCCCATGACATGCTACACTACATATTGATTACCACCAGGGGGCAGCAGTTTAACCTTTGCAGTTTTTGGAAAAGAGGCATACTGGTGTTGATTTTAAATGTCTCTGTTATGTATAAATCTGTATTGCAGCAGTATGAAAGAACATGTGTCGTTTATGAATGTCAATAATGTGCAGGGCCCCCCTGGGCAGAAAGGAGACCAAGGAGCCACTGAAATCATCGACTACAATGGAAACATTCAGGAGGCTTTACAGGTTAGACAAGTCGTTACTTAACACTACACTACACAGTGAAGTTCCACACACATGGTTTTGCCTCATGTTAAATACTTAAACCATACTGTAGATACATACACATATTACATATTTTGCAAAAGAAACGGCTGCAAATTGTGCTGTAATTTGGCATATTTGTATGTTCAAACTCCACTATAAGCTGAATGAATTGGAAGAAGAAGAAAATGTGTTCCTTAAATTAAAGTGCAATCCCCTTCCACTTGTCAGGATATGTCCTCTGCAGATAAACATCTGTTCTTTAATAAATAACTCATTTTGAGGGTGTATCTGTGTCAAAATGTGCTGACACAAAGGTTTCTCTCCTGTATGACATGTTCAATCTTATCTCTCACCTCCTACCCATTACCACTCCTTTGGCCTACTGCAGAAGATTACCACTATTACAGTAACGGTAATTAGGCTCTGTGTATTCTTTGTATTGTGTTGTCTCCATAAGTGATTCATCTTCGTCCTCGCATGGGCCCAACCCGATCCCAAACCCTGGTTTGCACCGCCTTGTTGTATTTGTGTCGCCTCGCCCAGCAACATGTTTGCTTAACATTGACTGAAACAGTATTCAGCGCTGCGTTTATGCTTCTGTGCGATCGACACTACAGGCTGCCTGAGTTGCTGGTTGTCTCCCTGAATGTCAGTAAAACAATCTCATGAGAAAATATTTGAAAACAGGTTTTTCTGAAAATGCACACAGTTGGCTTTTGGTCGAAATCATAACAAGGAGTCATGATTATAGTTAGTTATAGCTAGGTTGTCAAGCAGGAAAAGCAGGCGGAACAGAAAACCAAGGCCCTGGTTTGTGTAAATTTAATTGAGCATCTGTGTGAGAATATTGCACCAAGCATAATATTGACTGATATGATAAGACCTTAAGTTGAGTCCTGCTTTATTACCTGATCTCCAAGCTCTGTATTGAAGATGGTCTCTGTTCAAAATCTAGTTTTAAGATAATCATTATTTCAGTTTCTTACTTGCATATTGCATATTCCTGAATTATTATGTTCAATTCATGTGTAATTAAGCTTCCACACAAAGCCAGGATAGAAAAACTGTACACATTACAGAGAAAGTTGGAAGAAGGGGGTTAATGCCACTGATCACTGATTTCCCTGTCCCCAGCCAAGTATTACATTTAAGTATATAAGCTAAGAAAGCTAAATATAGCCATGTATATCATTTATTTCCCATGCAATATACTTTTTGAATTTGAAATAGAAATTCAAAGTTTAATTCAAAGTTTTGGAAAACCCAACTTGGAGAACAAACCAAGTATAATTTGTTCATTACTCTGTGAACGTTTTTAGAGCAACCTCATGTATTATGTTGGTTAGCTGGGTAGAAAATTAGCATGTTCAGCATCACACATGCTAAACTGAAATCTTCTTGAAAAATCATCACAATTATTTGGATTATGTTGGTCAGGGCTGTCACGATATCAGATTCTCACTACACAATTATCATGTCCAAAATACGATATTATCACGATATATATATATAGAAAATTTGAAAATAACAATAATAATGCTATCAGTCAAATTATTTTTTAACTTTGAATATTGTGTGTTTGTCCCTTTTTTTTGGCAAATAAATTACACTCAAAGTACGAGTGTACCAAGGTGGAGAAAGAGTCTGTAACCACAACTATACAAAAGCACACAAAAAGACACTAATGGATAGTGAAAAGACAACTAGATGAACTGGCCTAACATCTGATATTAGTAACATGATATCAATGTTTCATTTTTTAAATATCATGAATACTGCAACATCCCTAGATAGCATGGTATGAAATTAGCAGGTTTAGTGTCACACATTCCAGCATCAGTCTAGCATTCGGGCTCAGTGTAGCTAAGTAGCTTATGTACTTTATTCTCGAGGCAAAAAACTGCATACATTTAAAATTGTAGAAATTGTTCAAAGAGGACTAGAGTTTAGAAATTCTTCTCTCATTGTGCCTTACTCTGTGAAGGTGGCACTAAAGTTTATGTTCCAGAGTGATAAAAGCAACATTATATAACGGAAATGTTCTTGAAAAATCATCCTCGTTCACCAAAACTCAACTTATATTTGAATTTTTCTTTTATTTATCTATCATTCTGAAGCTCCCCCTCTCAGTGCAACGAATCGCTGAATCTCATAAATACACAGAATGAATGTCTTCCATCGTCCCAAAAACGATTGCTTCAAATTGAATGAAATGAATGTTTTTAATTCCAATGTGATCATGAAAGAAGCAACAAAATATGTAACTCACTCATCTGTTAATGATCAAGTCATTATTTACCCCTATGTTGTAGCTAACATGTTTTTGACTTTGGCATGTCTCTCAGTTCATAACTGACTGCTAACATTTTTTGTGCTGTTTGCAAGTCATTTCATTGTGATGGTCAGTTCCACTGATGAAATGTAGTTCCTTGTATTCAAACAATAAGTCAATCGACCCCAATCAAAAGTATATTTCCACAGTTGAAAATAGAAATCTAATTGAATCTACTCCCGTGTCTCTCTTTCTGTTCAGGGTCCTCCTGGACCTCCTGGGCCAATCGGACCAGACGGTATAAAGGTAAACTCTATTTTCTGCACTGTTGAATGTGTTCCTTTACATGTGAAAATCTCAACCAATAAAGTCACACTCTTTTATTGTCGGACAATTGCAAAATCAAACACCTGCATTTCTACTGTGTTTGTCTGTTTGTCCTCTCCCAGGGGGATCGTGGTATGCCTGGTCTCCCTGGACTCGATGGTGAAAGAGTGAGTTCATTATGTATAATCATTTATGTATTAGTTCAATTTTGAATTGGTTGATTGATGAGGCTATTAACTGAGGATTATCTCAGAGGAATAAGCAGACCTAATGGAGACTTTAAGGGATAGTTTGGGTGTTTTGAAGTGGGCTTGTATGAGGTTCTTATCCATAGTAGGTGTATTGCTTGCAGTAAATGACGGTCGGTGTGCCCCCAGCATGGAGAAGCAGACAGGAGCAGCGGTACCGGAGCAAAGCAATACAGTGCTGTGGACGAGGACGGCAGAAAAAACTATTTTAGACACATAAGAGAAAGGCCCCGTCTACAGCAGTACATTGCTTTGCTGCGGTGTCGGTACTCCTATCTGTTTCTCCAAGCTGGGGACACGCCGACCGTCAAATACTGTAGGCTAAGTAATACACATTCAAGATTCAAGATTCAAGATGTTTAATGTCACGCCGGTTATACAGGTACAAACGTGTGAAATACTTTTTGCTGGGAAGCTCCATTAAAATAATAAGTTATGTTACATTTACATTACAATTACATTTACAATTATAATTATAAAAATAAATACTTTATACAAGGGCATGTTAAGAACATATGTATTAAGAATATATACAGTATAAGATATATTGTACATGTATATATATATACACGGATAAGAACTTCATACAACTCCACTTCAAAACACCCAAATATATCCCTTTAAGACCTTTATACATCTTAGTGTTTATTACTATATACAAAATATATTTGCATGAATATCCACAGGGTGAATAATTGAAATATTTCCTTTTTATTCTCTGTGTTGTTTGCATGTTTGCCCTCCCATCTCAGGGCTACAAAGGTTCCAAAGGAGACATGGGAATGCCTGGAGCTTCAGGGGACAAAGGAACAACTGGTTTACCCGGCTTACCTGTAAGAATCGACACATTTCATCTATTTCTTAAGACTAAGCCTCTGAAAAATCTTTGTTTATGGTCGTCAGAACCATTTTATCAGATAGAAACCACACATGTCTCATGAAGCTTTTGTTCCATAGGGTAACAATGGCGGCAAA
>CAKALG010045201.1:9350-23960 GCA_916700815.1 Helicolenus hilgendorfi
CCCCCCCCCCCGCCTTCTCCGAAAGATGACGTGCATCATATATGGGAAAATGCTGTCAGTGCCCCCCTGGCACCGCTGTACCAAGACAGCTGTGCACGTGTCACATGAGAGAGCGAGACACGGGAAAACCTTTTATTTGGGTTGGTCGTGCCTCTATGGACACATCTGTCAGGAGAACCTGTGGCTGTGACATAAAGGGGCCTGGTTCTATTTCCATCTGTAATTTAGGTAATTTACTGGATGTTTTTAAGCTACTTGCAATTGGATTTCTAAAAGGGCTTTGTTTTTGAAGTGCTTCTGGCGCTGAGTCTCGTTCCCATTTAAGGACTAGGTTATTAGAATCGCACGGCTTTATTATTCCCTTTGATGACCTTGGTGTGCTATTTATTCCTATTTAGTCCTATTATCTGGCCTTTATTTAACCAGGAAGCAGTTTTGTAATAAGGCAGCAGTTATTTCTAGCAGACCGAAGCCTTGTATTTGTAAAAAAAAAAATTGGACATGATGGGTCTGGAACCGATTTTAACTTTGATGTTTTTTCTAAAAATAGCGAATGAATACTTTCCCCTCATGCGCCAGTCTTTTTGGGCCCAATTGCATCATATGACGGACACGGAAATTGTAGTAGCGCCATTGGGCCTGTATGAAAACTTGCTTCAAAACCTGTCTTTCTTCCTGGAGGCTTTCTCAAACAGGGCTGCTTGCAAACTAACGGTAGCTACTGGAATTTTTGCTATTAGCCCACGAGCTAACCGTACACTTCAGCTGAAGATGGCTGGCTTCAATCGTATAAATCTGGCTGCAGTACTCGCGCTCTCTCTTTCTTTCATACTGTATATACACGTGTGTATGATTTAAACTAGCAATCTTCAACTGAAACATACTGTTAGCTTGTAGGCTAATAGCAACCATTCCAGTAGCTAACGTTAGCCTGCAAGTAGCCCCATTCAGGGTAGTGGAGCTAGCTATAGCATACTCACCGGGGCTTTCGAGGGCTGCAGCAATTTCAGTCTTCTTCTTCTTCTTCTTCTTCTTCTTCTTCTTCTTCTTCTTCTTCTTCTTCTTCTTCTTCTTCTTCTTCTTCTTCTTCTTACCATTTTGAATCCCAATGTAACGTAACAGACAGACTGACCTGGCAGCAACATTTAGGAAAAGCCTGTAACCATGTGATTTGACAGGAAACTGCAAGCTGCTACATTTATTTGACTTGTATTATTATTATTTGTGGTCTTTAAATGCCAGATTCCTAGAGGAGGCAGTGACGTCACATATTTCCCATCAGCAATATTCACTGGTTGTCACACTAAATCATAAAAATAATTATTTAAAAATAGTTATTCAGACCTATCATTTGCTCCTTTTTTTTTATGACGCAGAGCATTTCCTCAGCAAAGGTTTACTCGGTCTAGGAAAACTCCCAGCCTGCTTACGAGGTGTTCGCCCCCTCCGGCGGTCCCGCCACGGTCAGATGGAAGGAAAGGCCATCCCCGGGTCTCTTCCTCTCCTCTCTGCCATTCTCCCTCTTCATGCCATATCCTGAAGCCTCTCTCTCTCTCCATCTCTCCGTCTACCCTGTCTCCCTTGCAAGCGGCATTTTTGTGTCGTTACCTCACTGTGGTTGTAAATAATCCCCGTTATGGCTTCCAGATGTCCCTCCGTCCCACTCTGGAATTGGGGATGGGGTTTGAGCGCGGTGCGGCTGCGAGGGTTGGACACTTACTGTAACTGGCTCAGCTGCTGACTGGGTCCAAGTATGTGATGCCTTCTCTGTCTCTCGCTCTTCTCTCTCTGTCCGGCCCAGTTCCCACGAGCTGAATTTGATTTGAATTTTCCACTATTTTCATTCTGTCTCGCCGGCCGGCCATCTGTAATATCAGTCACACAGTAGGGGTGGGGGGAAAAAATCGATACAACATAGTATTGCGATATTTTACGTGGCAATATTGTATCGATACACGTATAATCTATTAACCTCTTAACAATCCGACGGTCGCTATTCTGTCTTTCAGAGGTTGTATCGGGCTCAGTTTTAAAGATGGAGTGGTGATACTGGTATCATGAAACTAGAAAACCTAAGGAATCCATTGGAATCTTGCCATGTTAGCTTGTCGCGACTCAAGTGTTGTGACTTTAGTATTGTGATAATATCGATAGTGACTTAAGTATCGTGATAATATCGATAGTGACTTAAGTATCGTGACTTAAATATCGTGATAATATCGATAGTAACTTAAGTATTGTGATAATATTGTATCATGACTTAAGTATCGTGATAATATCGTATCGTGACTTAAGTATCGTGATAATATCGATAGTGACTTAAGTATCGTGACTTAAGTATCGTGATAATATCGATAGTGACTTAAGTATTGTGATAATATTGTATCATGACTTAAGTATCGTGATAATATCGTATTGTGACTTAAGTATCGGGACTTAAGTATCGTGACTTAAGTATCGTGATAACATCTTATCGTGACTTAAGTATCGTGATAATATCGCATTGTGACTTAAGTATTGTGACTTAAGTATTGTGATAATATCGTATCGTGACTTAAGTATCGTGATAATATCGTATCGTGGGGCCTCTGGTGATTCCCATCCTTATCAGACAGACTAATATCAAATATCATACCACCAAAAATCACCGAAATAGTTTCCAACTAGACTACAGGGGCTGTATATAAGTGATTCAGGCATTTGTAATTACTGCTGATTTGTTTTTTTTATTACCCCCGCTTACTAAGGATCAAACCGTGAGCGGACTTAGAGTTTCTGTAGTTCCCACAACTCCAACAGAGTGATACGTCTTCTCTCTAGTGGATCACGTCATGTCAATTCTCATGTTTTGTTTCTTCTGCATCTCCCAGAGTTGGTCTAGAGTGATTTATATAAATTATGTCTGTGTGTCTGTTCAGTGTAATGGAAGAGCAACAGACATTTAAAACACTCAAAAGTACTAAAACAATGTGTGTGTGTGTATGTGTGTGTGTGGATTGCCCTTTAGCCTCTCTGTCTCTGTCTTTTTGTCCACCTGTATCACCACTCTTTGTTCTAAATGTTCCTTGCTGACTTCCCTGTCTACTGAACTTGCATCAACTACTATGGGAAAGCGAAAAATACATACCGGTGTGTAGACACTTGGAAATGCATGACTCAACGTAGCATGCACAAATTAACTCTAAGCCAACACACCAACAATTCCTCTTTAACGTACTATAACATGCACACCAATGCCGGGAAAGGTTGCTTCTGAACATGCCCTGTGGTTCCTTTGCTGGAGTAATTAAGCTAGATCTACAATTTTCTCTGTGAGAAAACATTTCAAAGCCTTGAAACCTACGGTATATGAAGCCTGCTCTGTATGGGGACTTTGACTTGTCAATCCTCTGCAGAGTGTCACGCACATCTGCTCTGGGACTTGGGGAAAGTATTGGACAGTATGCGTCAGGTGACTGTATATTGTTTTCGTGAGATATTGACCTAGGTGGTGGGTGTGCCATTTTGCACTAAAGAACACAAAACATGACACGCACACAAAAGTCCTTTTAACCGGCAGCATACTTGCAATGAATTGCACTGACTTCAAATAGTTTCTTTTTTATTTTCACTATTCTAAAAATGAAAGCTGGGGTAGGCAGGTTGTAGGCCTGCACAATATGAGGAAAATCAGCGACGTATGATATCGTTGTTCAAAATTGCGATGACGATATGACTTGTGATAAATAAACAAATATTGAAGTGTGCATACTAGCTACGTATACTTATGTCAGCCTGGTTGTCTTTAAAGGTCCCATATTATGCTCGTTGTCAGGTTCATACATGTATTTTGTGATTCTACTAGAACATGTTTACATGCTGTAATGTTAAAAAAACAACTTTATTTTCTTCATACTGTCTGCCTGAACATACCTGTATTTATCCTCTGTCTGAAACACTCCGTTATAGCTCATTTCAACGGAATTGCAATAGAATTGCGTTGCATGTTTACTTCCTGTCAGCTGATGTCATTCACATAAAATGAATAACTAAAAAAAAAAAGTTACCAGTAAGTTTAGTTACTTTAATTACAAAAAAAACAATGTCGTTCCACCCAGTACTGAGTCACACACATGTGATACCATGCGTATATAACAGACATTGTAATACTTGCTTGCTACACTCATGACAGACACATTTCACATGAACACACCCTGGAGACTTGGCATGGAAGAGACCGAGGCCTGTTGTGAGCACATAGCATATCATTTGTGGGCCGGCTGCTAAGTGAACACGCTCGCCTGTAGTTACCAAGTTTCACACAAAAACGGCTCTGACTTCTCTCGTCGGTGTGTGGAGCAAGATGGGCCTGATAAACACTCAGCATTTTACACTAAACCAGTCTGGCTATGTGGATTAGCTGGCGTCACTCATGTTTTTCCAGTTCCACTGCATCCTAAGGGCCTGCTGAACAGTGAACATGTGTGTGTGTATTGCACAGTACGTGCTGCACATGCATGTGTAGTATCTTCTTGTGTGTTTGTGTATCTGTGGATGGATGTTTGCCCCGCATGCAGTACATTAATGTAACTGACATGTCATTGGCTCACTTGCCCTTACACATTGCAAAAAGCCCATGAAAACAAAGAGCTCCAGTCATGCTAAAGCTTGGATCGTCACTTTCCCAAGCGTTGCCAGGGGTTCCTACCACACCTCGTCATAGCAACAGTTACTATGTTTAGGTCTACCTGTGTGTTTTGCCAATGAGTTAAGACGTATGACCACATTGTATGGTATTTTTTTTCCCCCTCCGTTGTAAAAGGGGATGTAGTATGTCGCTATGAATCCATCTCTGCTGCAGGAAAACTACAGACACACTGATCCCTGGGTAAATGTGGCTGAGCTTAGCAAGTACAGGACGTTCTTGTTCCGATCAGGGTGTATGTTGATTCTGCATACTGACATATGGGCCTAGTATTTCCAAAACACACAATTGAATTCCATTTATAAATTACAGGCCACAATAACAGGTTAATAGCCACCTGCTGTCGGAGTGTGATTTTTTTCCTCTCCAGAAAAGCAATTTCTATATAATCTGTTTGGCTGTGGTATTTCTACTAAGGCCAGAGCAAGACATAGTCACCAATTATGTGTCAGATGTAGATGTAGGGAACTAGCTGTGTGTATGTTTGTATGTGTGCCCTGTTGTGGACGGGGCCCTGTGGGCTCCTGGCTCACAGATGAAAGACATTTCTCATGTGGCTGGTTTAGTGGAGCTCCTGAGTCAGCACGCAGCTACTAATCAGGGGTTTCTCCCTCTCAGCTAGCCCGACTATGTTCCCCCCTACTCTTTGGCCTGCCACCCTGTTAGCGCCGACTTTAACAAGTAACAGTTTAACCAGAGGGGAAGATGCATTTTTAACATTTTATTATGTATTTGAACTAGGGCTGGCAAAGTTAACGCGATAATAACGCATTAACGGCACTCATTTCTTTAACGCATTAACGCAACTTTTAGGTTGTAGCAGGCTCAGTTTGAAGCTAGAGGGAAGATTGAGCTGGATATTGCAATCAGGACTGTTTTTTAAAGTACAAAAATAGTTCACTCCACTTTTAATATATTGAGCACTTCTAAATGGATGAACGTTTTTGGATAACGCCTGTTATTTATCTAAGTCTTTTTTAGGACTGTCAAAGTTAACGCAAATTTGCCGCTAATTTCTTTAACGCATTAACGCAACATGCGATTTTTAGGTTGTAGCCGGCTCAGTTTTAAAGCTAGAGTGAAGATATGGGTATCATATGAAACTAGAAAAACCTAATGAATCCATCGGTACCAACCATGCTAGTCATACTAGCTTGTTGCGAAGGAAGTTAAATGACGCTCCAAACTTTACTTGCGCTAAATTTTGGCGAGGAAAAACTGTCATGTCCATTTTCAAAGGCGTACCTTGACCTCTGACTTCCAGATGTGAATGTAAATGGGTTCTATGGGTACCCACGAGTCTCCCCTTTACAGACATGCCCACTTTATGATAATCACATGCAGTTTGGGGCAAGTCATAGTCAAGTCAACACACTGACACACTGACAGCTGTTGTTGCCTGTTGGGCTGCAGTTTGCCATGTTATGATTTGAGCATATTGTTTTATGCTAAATGCAGTACCTGTGAGGGTTTCTGGACAACATCCGTCATTGTTTTGTGTTGTTAATGGATTTACAATAATAAATATGTACATACATTTGCATAAAGCAGCATATTTGTCCACTCCCATGTTGATAAGAGTATTAAATACTTGACAAATCTCACTTTAAGGTACATTTTGAACAGTTAAAAAATGTGTGATTTAATTTGCGATTAATCCCGATTAACTATGGACACATGTGATTAATTGCGATTAACTATTGTAATGGATTGACAGCCCTAGTATATCTGTTGGTACATGCTCTGTAGTAATGCGTGCCAGGACATGGCACACTGCACTGACCCCTGCTTTCCCTCTGCCCTGTGGCCATAGCAGGCCAGCTGTCAGTGGAGTCAGAAGGGGGAGAGAGAACGAGAGGTTGCTGAACTATGACTGACCTGTTTGTTTTATTTCGCCAGGCATTTCTCTGTTTCACAGTGGGAGAATGTCCTCAACACTGGAGGTTCTGTAAAGTCATGGCTACCAGTTGAGTTTAGCATGATGTTTGGCCAGTTAGGGATTGGCTCACACACACACAGGCACTCACACAGAAGCAGCAACCAAAAACAAAAAAGGATGTTTGTATAGTAGATGGAGATTTTGTCTTTTGTTAACCAAAAGAGTCACTGTATGTAAAAATAAAACATTGAAGTTAATTTGTATATGAATGCTTGCTTGTCTGTATGCTAATAATGCTAAACTGAGCTAATCTTGCTGTTAAAAAGCACTTAAATACAGACAGGCAGCGTACTTTTCGTAATAAAAAGATAAGGCATACTTCTCTGTGTTATCAGAAAATCCAAGTATCAGTGTAACCGGTATGCTGACCTTGCTGAACTTGCAGCCAATCCAGGTTATCCTCGGCATGCTGAGATCATGTAAACCAGGAAGTGGTTGAATAGCTCTCCACAAATGAGGGAAATGCTGACTTTGTGAGCCATAGATGGAATCTGTTCTGCTTTGTGAGAGAACGCGAGCGACTCTTGCAGATCCCTCCCAAGTCCTTTTTTCCACCAGGAACCATAACGGCAGGGGTAACAATAGCTAGCTTTATCATCCGGCCTCCCTGTGTCCGGTGTCATGTGCTATAGCGAGGTCCAGGTGTTCACTTGATAGAGTACATGTAGAATGGCATGGCAGCCTTTCATGAGGTATTGTGGGTCCCTAGTGGGTTACCACATGGCTAGCACAAGTATGTTTCTATAAGCTTGGGTCGTAGGATGAGGGTACATTTTGTCATTTTGGGTTACTGATGCAGAAAATGCCCGGAACCTTCCATCTGGCCAGGGTAACAGGTATAGGGATTTTGCTGATAAGAGGAACATGTAAATCATAGCCAGGGTTTCCACCGTGTAATTGGTTATCAAAAGTGGTAAGCACCGACTTCCATCTCCTGTCTGATCAAAGCTGTTGATGATGAAAGTCCAACTGGTCAATATGACCTTTGAACTAACTTTAAAGAGGACCTGTTACGCTCATTTTCAGGTGCATACTTGTATTTTGGGTTTCTACTAGAACATGTTTACAAGCTTTAATGTTAAAAAAAACGCTTCATTTATCTCAAACCGGCTGTGCTGCAGCACCTCTTTTCACCCTCTGTCTGAAACGCTCTGTTTGAGCTCCAGCCCTGCCCCTCCTGAAAAGTCCAGTCTTCACTGATTGGTCAGCTGGCCCTCTTTTGTGATTGGTCAACTGAAACAAACTCTTCTAGGAGTAGGCAGAGGAGAAAAGATGGGTCTTGAGGCGGGACTGGAATAGGGTGAGGGAATCAGACTCTCCAATGTGTTACTTGGTGACATCACAACGTTACGGCAGAAAAGGCGGGACTTCTATCTATATATATATATATTATATTGGGTAAAACATGTGTCCGACTGGTGATTATCAAAATCACTTCAGTCTGGTGTCTGACCTGCAGTGCAACACTATGCTTTTTTTCTTCACACACCTGACTGTGACAGATTTGGCTGTGTGTCTCTACCACTTCTTTATTTTTTCCTGACATTGTGAACTACTGCTCTGATTAACTGCTACGTGATCGATCAATCACCTGCTGAACTGAATCACACAGATCCTAAAGCATCTTATCTCATTATCGGTTTAGTTAGATAATTGTACCCTTTCGTGTTCTGACTATATATTCGCCCTCTTTGCTTAAAGTCCTTTATGCATCACTTTTGGCTGATTGTAATTAACCCGACGTCTGTCTTCCTTCTCTCTACAGCGAAACCCTTCACATCCAAAGTGAAACAGATGCGCCTGCACAAGGAAGACTTTGAGATCCTTAAGGTGATTGGACGAGGAGCATTCGGAGAGGTAATATATTTATTTCTTAACTATGCAATCAATCCATTACCATACAAGTTGAGAACCTGCGATTTGTTTTTTTTCTCTTTTGTGCAAGAAGCAGGTGTTACCACTTGTCTGTTTTGACATCTCATAATCTAGAACTTCTTCCTTGAGGCAGAGATTTTGCTGTATGATGTTGGGACAATACCTACCAGTAACAAAGATATCCTCTCTTGTACCCTTATGGCGCATTCACACCAAGCGTGAAGCGAGCTTTTCGCACGAACGTCCCGTGTTGAAAATGTTTCAACTGGAGCGAGAAAATCGCGTGACGTGTATCGAAAGCCTATATTCTCCTGTTGACGTCCTGACGTTGTTGAATCAGAGATGGAGGACAAACTCACTGTTGCAGTTTGCAGACACCCCGAGCTACGACAGGACCTCATATATGTAAAGAGACTGGACCAAACCCTGTGTATAAATGCATGTGTATAAACCACAGACTGTCTGTGGTTTATGCCTAGATGACATTATCTTGAGTTGATGCAGCAGTTACTATGTTAGCATAGCTCGGCACTGATCGATCCGAACTCCATTGAAAAAAAAACGAGCATTGTAGAAGTTGTTTGCTTGTCGTCTTGCGGACAGACCTGACCGACCATGAATTCAGACTTTCTACAAATCGGCATCACTATGTTGTTATTTCGGCATCCTTTTGATCCATTTATTGCAATTAAATCACAGCACAGTCTGTTTATTGTGGGTTCATACCGCAGTAGCGACATGTGGCTTGCTAAATACCGTCAGTGCAATGGCACTGTATGTGAATACAGCTCACCGCCGGGTGACGTTATGAATCTACACACTACGGCGTTTGGTTTTCTGATATATCTGGGACTTCCACAACACATACACAGGAGCAACAGTGGCTTCCTTTCCATGGTTGATGGCGGAAATGGTGGAAAGAAAAGTTGATGTGCGTCTAGAGTGAGTAACGCAAACGAACACGAATGATAGTAGCGGCGGTCCAACTTGTGCGAGTAAAGCGAGGTGAAATTTTGCTTTTTGCTCTCGGTGTGAACGCAACATTTCTACCTTAATACCTGAGTTCTAAAAGGCAAAGAGTGTTGTTGTGTTGGATAGCAGATAACTTTCTGCTGCATTCCAGCAGCAGTGCGTAGTATTGGTCTGCTGCTGCATGAGCATGACTCTACTTGCAGCTCGAACAAAACCTTTTAAATTCTTCTTTCACATTCATCCCATGAGCAGTAAATGAATTTGAGTGCCAGTGAAACTATCCATTGTGGGTTTACATGTTGATTTAGGTTTTGCTTTTATGTGTGCCCGTAGGGAGGTTGAAACACATTTGTCACTTTCAGGTGATGATATCAAAGCTGGGGAATGTTGGAGGGACAGGTATCGTAGTCCTCAGCCAAGACTTGCATAACGTCAGTGTCCTGCGAAGACCTTGTGTTATCACGCTGACTGTTTTGTGCAGAAGTGTCTTGATAACACCTCTTTAATAGATTATCAGAAAAATGTCGGGTTTCGATACTGAATTGATCACCTCGAGCAACCTCACACGCCTCCGAACGTGTAATCTCCGAAAGTGTTATTCCACATCTGTACAAACAAGTCAGTGAATTCCTGAGTTCTTTAAAACCACTCTGATTGGTTGAGAGAACGGAGGTAGATTTGGGCACACCTGCCCTGCCAGCATGTAGCTGCAGTACCAAAAAATAGTGCTCACGAGAGCCACTGCAGGGAGTGCTGGTATGTGTGTGTGTGTGTGTGTGTGTGTGTGTGCGTGTGCTCAGCGATGTGGTGTGATCCATGATGCTACCTACCGTGTGCTAACATTCCAGTGCCTTTTCACCAAGTCAGCTGTGCTTGTACGGGTTTGACAGATGTCATGATTATCCCACGGCTCCACTTTTAAAAACCCTTGCACAGCGTGTTGCCGTGTGGATGTCACTGTAACGGTATAGCAAACAAAAATGTGGAAATGTAGCAGAATGAAAAAGAACTCAGGTGGAATGAGGAGCTCGTGGGCCAAAGCTAGATGTCATGTTGACTCGAAGTAATTGAGATTGTTGCACATCTTTTGCTCAGTGTCACACATATCACCATTGTCTGCAGCTGGCCACCACTAGCAGGAGACGAGTTCTGATTCATTGGGCTTGTTGTTGACTAAAATGATTGTCTTTCTCTTTCCTTCACTAATTTTCGATAGGAGTCAGGTTAAAGGCAGGGCTTGCTGAAATTGTTCTCTACAGCAGTCTGAAAAAACAAGTTTGTAAGCGCTGCTACCTTAAGGCACCTGAGGGGTGTTGCAAACCCCCAGGCCAAAACCATTTGCAAGTTTGTTTTTATGGCTGTTGGCATCACAAAGTTAGGAAGGCTTACTGTGTTCCAGTTGGATGACAGACAGTAATAACAGCCATGTGCCCTAAGGTCAGACCAAGCAAACATGGAAAATGGGTATTTCGGGAAGGCCTCATGAAAATTTATAAGGATATGGTTTTCTTTGTCGTCAGTTTTCGCAGACTGACATATGGGAACGGAGAGTCACAGAGTTAAAAAGAGACAGCCAGAGACAGATCCAGATGGGCAGATGCAGGAAAACAAAGTAAAGACTTGAGTCAGAAAGGAAAGCAAGAGATCTTGAGTGCAGGATGTTTTGATTTCATCCTCCCGTTGTCAGCAGCAGGCGGAGAACTGGCGCGGGTGTGTGACGTTGTGGAGCCCGTCTGATGAATGGACCAGTGTGTACTGGCCTCCTGCCTCTGAGGATGCCCCCATTAGGACACAGTTGCCTCCTCACACACACATGGGCTTAATGGTGTTCAGTCTGGTGGAGCTCAGTGGCTTGTGGTTGATGCAAACAACGCCAGAATTAAGGCTAATTGATAGTTGTACGTAGGCGCTAGTATAAATGCTCACGGCGATGTGAGCCACTTGCGCATGCTACAGCGGGGGCTACGGCATCGCTGCTTGCAGCTTTAATACGCTTTGTACTTTATATGCCAGAGTGTTGAGTTTCTTCGTGTACTTCAAAGAATGCCGACTGAAACTGAGTGGATCATGTTGGAGTAACAATATATAACAGTCACTTCTACTGAGAAGATGTCGGACTAGATGGTGTGTACGGAGAAGAAGGAGCAGCCGGAAATGCGTTGGACGAAATGCGATGCTACCAAGCGGACCAATCACAGTTGTCGCGGCCTGCATTGCGGCAACTTGTAGTTAGATTACTGGGGAGGTGCGTCAGGCTACAGCGTCTACGGCATAGGCTACGACACAGGCTACGGCATAGGCTACGACACAGGCTAAGACATAGGCAAAGACATAGGCAAAGACATAGGCAAAGACATAGGCAAAGACATAGGCAGAGACATAGGCAAAGACATAGGCAAAGACATAGGCAAAGACATAGGCTGCGGAGTACGAAAAGGCGTAGGATGCGAAGTAGGGTACGACGTAGGCTGCGTGTAGGCTACATCATAGGGTACGGCGTGGGGTAAGGTGTGGGGTACTGCGTGGGGTACGGTGTAGGGTTCGGCGTAGGTTACACATCTACGCCGATTCAACCAGAAGTATAAACCGGCCTTTAGAGGTTCCGCTCCAGAAGGCTAGCCATGCTTAAGATGTATGTCATCACGATAACTGAGTGGAGTCATGGGCCATCAGTGAGTGTTATACAGAATTGAATTACTTGTTGCATTGGGTCTAAAAACACTTTATACCAACCACTAGACTGCAGCCGGATGCTTGTAAATATGGCTTTGGCTGATAAGTCTGTCTATTATGTAGCAGTTTTGGCAGATAGCTGGAGTGTTTCCCGTCTGTCTTTGCCACTCTGAAAAGTCAGCCGGTGGAATCATTAGATTAACTGCTGTGGTTCGTCTCATCTGATAAAACCAAAGTGAAGACTCAGTTGACACTTCCGGGTGAACAAAAATTAGAAACTGCAACACAAAGTAAACACGTACACAACTCGTTTCCATGAATACAGACAGGAAGAGGGAAGGAAACTCTCTAGTAGACACCAGGCCTGACAGGGAGGACAAGATGAAGCAAGAAACAGTGGAGAGAAGAAAGGAGAGATATATAGGGAAAGGACAAAAACAGCCCGCCATTGCCAAGAACAGTGCGCTCCCCCCTGTCCTCCTCTCTTCCTCCTCCGTTCCTCCTCTCCTCTGGTGAGGGATCACTAGGGGAAATCCAAACACTGCAGGAATGTTATCATTGTATTGCATTAGCAGCATTCCCCAGCTCATTTAATAGACTACAGACCCCTCTGCTGTATAGGGCGCCTGTGTTTGTTTCACTTCTCATCCATGTGTGTGTGTGTGTGTGTGTGTGTGTGTGTGTGTGTGTGTGTGTGTGCAATGCTCTATCTGTTTACTTGCATGTATTGTTTTGTGTTTTTTTTCCTTTTCTATTCATTGCATAATTTTGGGCAAAATGACCCATTAAAGCGGCCTAATTAAAAATGGACTTCTGACTTTTTGGATTAGTAGAATCACTTAGAAAAAATCTAACGGAGGCTGAAAGGAAGCAGCTAGGAGGATGTACGTTTGCATGAACGTGCGCTTTGGCCGTCAGCTTGCAGTGGTTTGTCACAGCAGCTTGTGCAGCTCCTTTTTTGGCAAAATGTGAAGCCGGAGCTGGGGGAAGTTTGTTATGGCAATTATCAGTGAAGGGATAGTTGGCAGTTGTTATGTTGTTAAGGACGGTACAAGAAGGGTATGAGACATCGGTGTGGGAAGTGGGGGGGCGCTGAGGTTGCTGCATTGTTTAACTGCAATGGAAATTAAAAAAATATATATATTATTTACATTTAAAAAAAAGTTATACGGTCTCATGTGAACCTCCGCAGGCTGAGTGCGCATTGGTAGATCCTCGCTCGTTGTGCCCTCACTGATCTGCATTATTATAAACTATAGCAGCCTGGTTCTGGGTCATCCATGCACTACCTCACTCCCTCTTCCTCTCCTCACTTCTCATGCATTAGCCCCATGTCGTCGACTGTGTTGCTGTGACTGCTTCAACACACAGTATGTTGAGCTAAGGACTGCACAGGACCTAAGCCCTCTAAACCGGAAAATTAGTGTCAAATAGTGTAAATAACTAGGGGTGGGAATCACCAGAGGGCCCCACGATACAATATTATTGAACATTTTTGCAACATGCTGAGTATTGTGATAAAAGATATGCTATTTATTCACTTTTTTTCAACTTTAAATTTTACGTTTTTTTTCAACATCTGTTTTAAGATCATTTTCACTCTGTTCATCTCAGAGTTTTCATTCACATATCTTGATGTTGATGATGCAGAGGTTAAGGGACCCCTTTTTGAAAATGTCCAGCCCAAATTTAGCACAAGTTTGGAGCATTATTTAGCGCTCTTCCCGACAAGCTAACAGGACATGGTTGGTACCAATCGATTCCTTAGTTTCATATGATACCAGTAGCTTTACTGTAGCCCGCTACAACCAGTCAGTGGAGGTCATCGGTGTGGCCCATATTAAGTGTGTTCAAGTATGTGTGTATATATGTGGTGTGTGATGACAACTGTATGTGATTTTTTTTTATTTTTTTTTTTACGTGTGTGTGTGTAGATTCATGATCTAAAATGATGAAGATATACAATTCAATAATTTCAGCTGATTTTTGAAAGGTTGTTTTTATGGCTTGTTTGTGATATGAATAGTTAAGATCACATCGATAATGCGTGATCGATGTGCGACTTCCTTCCAAACCGTCACATCTGTACAAATTTGTCCATTCACTATTGATTTGTGCTCATTTACAAATCATTGCACCCTTTGATCGGAGGAGTGTTCTGCAGACTTTGCTAGTAGGAAGCATGGGTCATATTCAAGTGTCCAGCTGTTGTGTTGAGAGTGTGGATGTGGATCCAGGTGGAGTGCATCTGTTGGCCTTTTAGGTCAGCACTTTTTAGTATCTGCGGTCACTTCCCGTCTCTGCTTTTCCCTTCCCCTCCTCGGCTCTACTCTGCTTTCCCTTCTTCTATACTCTCATCTTCTCCTTTCTTTCATCTCATTTCCCCTGTCCACTTCAAGTCATCCCTTCTTTTTCTCTTCCTTTTTCAACTCCATCCTGTTTCACGGTACAGCTGACCTTTTCTCAA
>CAKALG010045202.1:0-13788 GCA_916700815.1 Helicolenus hilgendorfi
ATCTGCAGGGGGCTCGTCCCCAGAATCTTCACCCCACTGAGGTACAACGGGACGGCCAGGTTGTTGGGGATCTGGCCTCCGACTGACACAATGCTGCCAGAGCAACCCTGGAGAGGAGAGGAAAAACAAGAATGTGTGAGCGAAACAGAGGACGTAACAGCAGGTAGAATAAAAGAATAAGAAGTGGAAGGAGGAAGAAAAAAGAACAGGAGAGGGAGCGATGCTCTGTCAAGTCTTGGACCTCCTGCCACAGGCTTCAGCCAAGATTTACAGTCTGAAGCCAGCTTCCAATTATTCTGGCCGCTGATCACTTGGTGAAAATATTAGACAAAACAACAACAAAACAGTTGATCTCGGTCGTGCCACGAGTTTAGTTGTCACTAGGGACGGCGTGCGTGTGTGTGAACAAGTGTGTGTGCTCCTTTTAATAACAGCATGCAGCCCCTTTTCCTGTCTAGCTGATCCAGGGGGGATGTTGTTTCCATGGCAATGCCAGGTTGTATCTCTTCATTATTCATGGGCCTGCTCTCCTGCTCCTGTCCAGGGTTTATCTCCACGCTCTAATGCCGTATTTATCACACATACACACACACACAGAGAGAAAGCAAGAGGGGGACTGTAGCCGTGAGAGAGGGATTGATGGTAATGCTATCACCCTGAACAAACAAACACTTAATCACACTCTGATCCCATCGTGACTTTAACTAGAGTACAATCCCTCTGCGGGGGAAAGTCAGTGGACATTAGTACAAACGCAAACACAACATAAACACACAGATATCAACAAACATATACATAGAAAATATCAGGGAAATAGTTTTGCAAGTTGGGCTCCATGCATACCACAGAGTAGCATCGAGCAATAAGGTGAGAATTATGTATCATTATTAGCGCTGTCAAAGTTAGCGCAATAATAATGTCATTGTTTGTGTTGTTAATTGATTTCCAATAATAAACATATACATACATTTGCATAAAGCCAGCATTTTTGCCCACTCCCATGTTGATAAGAGTATTAAATACTTAACAAATGTTCCTTTAAGGTACATTTTGAACGGATAAAATTTGCAATTAATCGTGATTGACTATGGACAATCATGGGATTAATCGAGATTAAATATTTTGTGATTGACAGCCCTAATCATTATATACATGATAATATATCAAGCCTTGTTATGTATGTGAAAACGCATATTAATTAAAATTAGGTTTCATATACATCACGGTAGCCTAATGTCAAGTTTCAAATAACTCAAATGATAATCACAATTAGTCATTTTGTTAGAAATTTGAGCTTGCACTGGTATTATCATTCATTTAGACAGGAGAATTGTGTATGGTGATACTGTATTATAAAGTTTATGCATGATACTAGCAGACTTAAAGATGATATACCTCCTAAATTATTATTTTTAGAAAAGTATGTAGGAGGCTTTTTGTTAATAAAATAAACGTTTTTTTCAATGAACTTCCTCATTAGCCCCATAAAACGACCCAAAAGTCTCACGGTGATTTAAAATGACCATCTAAGAATATTTTTACCCAAAAGCTGTTCAGCAAGCACATCCATGTGTACTGTGAGTGTTACAAAGAGGTCAGCAAACCTCATCTGTAACTACTGAAACCGAAGCTCTTCAATTTTAGGTAAGCCTTTAGAGCTGCATAATAAATGTCCCAATTAGGACTCATTCAGGGTTTTCTCAGTTTCTGTTAGACAGAGAGAGCGAGCGAGCGAGCGAGAGAGAGAGAGAGAGAGAGAGAGAGAGAGAGAGAGAGAGAGAGTCACAGTCACGCTGTTAATTTTTTCTTTTTTTCTAATGAAGAATTGTTCTTGAGCAGTACGGTCACGTCAAAACAAGTCAGAAAGCATTAGTTAGAGAAATGTTGTGTATGCTGTGTGCCACTCTTAGACCCATAAATAAATTTGCCAGTAATATTGGGCAGATACTGTTTTTTGTTTAAATTCCACTGGTGTTTCCTACCTCTGACCACTTTGACATGATTGATTTAATTTAATATATATGTATTGTGTACACACCAATGTGAGGCCCTTCTCTATTTTGCTTAATGCAAATCATAGCTAGAGAACAAAAAAGCTTTTTTCAGTTAACAAAGGCACAGAACTAAAGGACAGACCCAAATGAGGATTATAACTGTTCTAACTGAAGAACTTCAAATGACGCCTCATGGTAACAAAGATGGTGACTGCTTGTCTCTGACGGTAACTCCACTTGAAGTGCTATGTCATTTGATTTGGCACAAGTGCAGCATGTAAAGGGCTTTCTACAAGGAGGGCTTTCCACTGGCTGGAGGGAAAGGGGAATACTTACTATCCCGAGTGCCCTGCCTCTCTCCCAATGCATGCTTGGATAGGCCCAGCAACCGAGACCAGCATATTGTAAGTGGTTGTAGAAAATTGATCATTGATAACATCAATGGTACATCAATGGTAGTTGTAGTGTTTTGCATTTTCAGTGGAGAGTTGAAGAATTCAACCTACCAATACAAAATTATTTTCAATGATAAAAAGGAATAGGTACATATGCAGGGCTGTAGTCAAGACCAACTTAATCGAGTCCAAGTCAAGTCCAAGACCAGGTCCAGTCGAGTTCGAGTCAAGACCAAGTCCAAAGGCAGTCGAGAACAAGTCAAGACCGAGTCCAGAGCAACTTGAGTCCTGTTCAAGACCACAATAAGCAATAGTGTCTTTCCAATGCTAATATAGTGATTAAGTAGTAAGGATGGACAGAAATAATGTCTATAAACAAGATTGATCTATCGCCTAACATCAAACTAATCAATGAATAGAATTTAGGTTTGAGGACTATTACAGTCAATGTTACGTTAATAAACCTGAAATTTGAAACGATATTTGCTACTGACGTTTCTACCCCGTAATATGCATTCCTAAAAGCAGGGACATTTTCATTTTCAATTTATTTATTGACATTATTTATGCAAATAGCATGGCTAAGGAAGTTGGTGTACTGTAGCACCTCCTAAAACAAACAACCATCAGTTGATAAAGTTGAAACTTAGTGTGCTGCGCCGCTTTTGAATGCATATCAGGGACACAGGCAACGTCCTGTACAACTGATCCCAACCAGGAACAACTTGACCAGTTCTCAATAGCCGAGCCCGAGACCTAGACAATTTGTCCAAGACAAGACTTCAAAAAAGTGGAACTTGAGACCGAAACCAGCCTTGACTACTACAGCCCTGTATATAGGTCATGTGTATATTTTGTTTGAATTTTGTCAATTAAGAAATGGCGTGTTCGCATGTGTGTCCTAACCTCCTGCTCGGTGATGTCCAGGATGCGTTCCAGGGTCAACTCCTCAAAGTAAAGGCGGTCACACTCGTCAAAGTCGGTGCTGACCGTCTCAGGGTTGTGGTTGACCACCACCGTCTTCTTGCCCATCTGTCTCAGAGCTCTGATGCTGGACACCGCACACCAGTCGAACTCCACACTGCTCCCTGGTGGATCAAACGGTTGATACATTTGTCTACGTTGGCCATAAACAGGAGTTCACAAAAACAACATAACAAATACACAACTGCATATTAATGTAATCAGCAAAACTTTTATACGAACAACATAAAAATGATGTGAAAGCTTATTGTTGAGCTCACCAATGTGGTATGGCCCACAACCAAGAACCATAATTCCCTGGTCTTTAAAGTCCAGATCATTCTCCTGTTGGATCACATAATTGACAAAACCATTGTTGATGACGCACTCCTCTTGTGGACATCAATAACTCTATAGCACAGCAAAAACACACATCTTACAAATAATATTACTCATATTCTAATTTTTTAAAAAATGTCATAAATTAAAATGTTGAAATTGTAGTTATACTGGATACATACTGTACATCATAATGGTACTATTCTCAGTTAGCAGAGCACACATACCTGACCATGGTAGGTACAATACAGGTAGTTGGTCATGGCTGGATACTCTGCAGCCAAGGTGTCAATCTGAGAAGAGGGATCAGATCAACTAGAGGTTAAAATGGGTCAGATGTCAGTACTGATAGACTGTTTTTATTATATATATATTTTTCCTTTTGCATGTTTTGACCCAAGAATCAGGAATTACACTCTAGACAAAACACATCAATACTGAACGATGTGGAAAGAGAGTCGATGCTTTAACCTTTATACATATTTTCATACTCCCCTCACTTACATTTGTGAACAAAGGAAACTGTGTACGAGTGTGTGTGTGTATTGATCAGGCAGAGTCAGTTATCTCAGTCTTATCAGAAGAAGCAGTCCGGTGATGCTCACCTGTTTGACCCAGGGTTTGATGCCGTGAGTGAGCCTCAGTTCTCTGGCTGCTTTCTCATTGGAACCCAGTATCTGACCAACCTGCAGGTCTGAGAAGCCGTCTTGTTTAGCCTTCAGCAGCAGCTCCTTTGGTACTGTGCCACTGTAGGAAAAGACAATAAGTAACGGTGACTATACAACGATTCTTAACTTGCAGATCCTATCTTAACTGTTTGGACCTGACTTAGGAAAAAGCCATTACAGATGAACAGTTCCTAAGTCAATGTTCCTATCCTAACTTAACCTTCCTGTTGTCCTCGGGTCAAATTTGACCCGTTTTCAAACTTCATTATATCATAAATATTTGGGTTTCTTTCATCTAATTGTCCCAAAATAACATGGATGAAAGTAATTCATAATTTCTGGGGGGTTTTCTTACTCAAACATGAGGTAAAATTTCATGTAAATAAGGTTCATTGACCATAAATTAAAAAAAAAAAAAGTGTACAACTTGGAGTTGGAATGAAGTTAGCTAAATTTATATATATTATAATATTCATAATATTCTGACTAAACTTTGACATATATCCATCTGTGATAATCCATCAACATTATGTTCCTCTGATACTAACTATAGTCAAAATAATTAATAATTTCTGCCTCTTTTTTTTTACTCAAAAATGAGGTTTAATTTCATGTAAATGAGGTTTATTGACCATAAATTAAAAAAGAAAAAGTGTAAAAGTTGTGGTACTGAGTCGGAACGAGGTTGGCTAGAAAGGTGCAACACATAATTAGGTGATAATTGATAGTTTATGCTTCATAAACCATCAAACCAGATCAAAAAGTGCAAGGTTGACGGGAAGACAATAGGAGGGTTAAGATAGGAAAAGTGTCCTAACTTCCCAAAATCTCACATAAACTCTCCTAACTTTAGGATAACCGTTAAGCTGTCCTAACTTTCACTTTTCCAACACTTTTCTTCAAGAGCTGCCTCTCTCTTCCTATCACTTGTCAGTGTACTTATTTTCTTTTTAATGCATCAACGCTCTGTTGGATGCCGGATATGGTTGAGACTGTGTCTGCAATCTTAGCCCACTCTCTCTTTTATCTCCAGAGTTAGTGTTGTTGTAAATTTCCCAAAAGAACATCTATGGATTTCTCTGCAGATGTTACCAACACCTAACTCATCTGTCTTGAAGTTAACTGCCCGCCGTTGTTGTTGCTCCATTTTTTTGTATGTTTCAATGTATGTTTCAATGAGAAAAACAACAGTTACAAAGGTTGTTTATCGCGGCGAGATAAGAAAAATAGTGTTGGTTGCTGGGTAACAAACAAAAGTTGATAAGGGATCCTATCTTAGTCTTTCTATCTTAACTTAATACTTAACATAGGACATTTCTGTAATACGGCTCCAGGATCACTGCCGAAACATTACACCCCATTTTTTATTTGAAACAACAATGCTCTTGTCATTTTTTGCCATAACCAAATCTCCTTTTATGCCAAAAGAAAAGCTGTTTGATTTATTCTCGTACCGCACTATGTCACCTGCAGAGTAGAGGTTACCAGAGTCTGTCAATCATCTCTTAAGCTTAAAAGTTTAATGCACAGTATGCCTGACATGAATGTGGAAGTGAGGAAAAGGAAGCAGAGGTAGTGGAAAAGACGGACAGGTGAGTTTATTATTGAATATTTTCTGTCTGTGGCCCCTCTCATATATCGGTGTAATTTCAAATTCACTGAACTAAGAGGGTCATTCCAGCAAGTGGGTCACGACTTGCTCACCTAGCCAGCGATGTGGACAGCGAGGAACAGCCAACCTCAGAGTGATCAATAACACATCGACAAGCAGGGCACCGAGGTGCCAAAGCACCAGGTTGGCAAGTGCAGCCATTTAAAACCCACTTTTAATCGATAAATCTTTAATGCCAGCTGTGAGGTTAAACAGAAAAATGGTGGCAGAAATAAAGTATCAAGAGGCGATTTTGAACTGGACCAATTAATTAAAAAAACATGAATTTAATTAAATTAAATCATTTTGGACCAGCTGCACTTCCATTTACTTTATTTATTTTACTGGTTTTGCATGTATCAGTGTATATATAGAACTTAATACACAATAGTCACATCTTGCTGGTTACTCTTTTATCTAATGGCAAAGTGTAGTTTACAGAAAATGATGGCACAGGGAATGCTTGAATTATACTTACAGAATTTCTTTGTAAATCTGTAATTCAGCATTTTTAGTAGGAAGGAGGTGCGCTTGGATGAAAATGGCGACACATACGTGCCGTGGGAATTTCAAAATAAAGGCGTATCTTGAAGATGATGATACGTATCAAGGTTTTCCAGCCCACAAAACATCTAAAAGTCAGCTGGGCTTTGCTCAGAGTTAGGAAAGTGTGAAAAGCCAGCGACTTCACATCGAGAACAGGGCATGTGAGATGCTGGTGCAGCGACTGGACTCAGCTGATTTGGCCAAAAAATAGTTACAGTGCATACGATATCTGCTTATTAAAACCACTTGTTCTATTTCTGAACATGTGAAATAAACAAGTTTCAGTGTTTGAAAACTCCATCGTCTCCCTTTGCTTTCTGTTTGTGTGCCAAGTTAAACTAAACACATGAATGCAGGATGGAGTTGATATTGCTCTCCTCATGTAACTCCCACTAAGGAAGCAACAAGCGAATTTCTTATGTCACAGTATTTTTTTACCTCTAGGTAGAAAACGAATGAAGGGATTCTTATTTGTGGTAAACCACAACTTGCTCTCCCTCCTTATCTGAATTATTTATGACCTTGTAGCGTAACAATATTGGAAATGTCAAGTGTGTTTTAACTCCCACTGCACATGGCCGGGCTGAGAAATAGCAAAGCCAAGAAACAATGAAAGGAGAGAGCAGCTGAGTTAGACTCACAGGAAGGAAAGACATTTGATCTGAGAGCTCGGCTGTCTTGTGTACAATTATCCTCTCTGAAACAGCAGTTTAAAGCGAGAGGGAAATCCTTTGCATGCCATGAACTTATGTACATCTGCCCTCACAGACAAATAAAACATGAAAAACACATTAAGACAGTGTGTGGTGTGTTTGTGTGTATTCAACGAGTGAAGAAAAGGGACTGCAAGATATTTTCATGCGCTCACAAAAACACACGCACACAAACTAAATTTGTCAAGAACCACCTTCTGGATTTTCACACTTTTCATTTTCTAAATTAGTGATTCATGTCATGCACACAGCTTATATATCTAATTATCTCTGTCCTCATACGCAGGTCTAACAAAAATCAGATTTGTGTGTTGTATGTCTATAGGAGTTCGATCATACTGTATTTCAAAGGAGAATGTCAATGCAGAATATGGAATAAGATGGTACAGGTATAATAATGGTGAACAGGGGTGTGGGAAAAATGTAAAAATTGAGATTCTTATCTTCTAAGATAGATAGATTTTTAAACGTTTTTTTTTTTCAACATAAGAACCTAGATATTGCTACTAAAGGACAATAATACACACCAAATCAAAGTTGTCATCATTGTGTGATTTTCTGTACAATTTATTTTTGAAATTGGCAAGTTTCTGAGAAATAAAAAGGGCAAAAAGGCAGCTCACCTAAGCCTACCATTTTTCTGAATAACTTCAATTTTATATTCTTGATTAGCACCCTTATGTAATGAATTGAGACCCGATTTTGAATCGAATCGTGAGATACCGAAAGATTCACAACCCTATTGATGTATAATTTGATAACCATTATACGGTTTTCAGTAATTTTTCCAGTAAAAAACACCAAACCTCATCTGGTTCCAGCAGCAGTGAGAGGATTTGCAGCTTTTCTTTGTCACATATCGTTGTAATTTGAACATCTTTCTTTAAGGAACCTGTTTGGCATCTTTCACATTTCATTCACTCAACACATGCTTAATGGAATGAATAATTGGCAGATTAATCAATAATGACAATAATTGTTGCAATGCTAATATAAACAGGTATCATTTAACACTAACACACACATACATTGTATTGCCGTAATAATACTGGTAATACTACACAGCCTAAACCTGACCTTTTCTGCTAACAAAATCAAGTTTTTTTCACATTGTTCTAATCCCATTTGTAATGTTATAAATATCAATATTTATTATTAAATTGTTTAATCATTAGTGACATAAATGACAGGACAAATTATAGGTTGTTGTTAGTATCGCACTCATACCTTTAACATCCAATTATCTTTGACAAACTTCTACATTCACAACAACCAAAAAATAGTGTGAACATCTTATTTCAAAGAACTGCTCACTATTCACTTCTAATCTTAACTAGGGCTGCAACTAACAATTATTTCATTGTCTATGAATTTGTTGATTATTTCTTGATTAATTGTTCTAGTTGTTTAGTCTATAAAATGTCAGAATATGGTGAAAAATGTTGTTTCCCAAAGCCCAAGATGACGTCCACAAATGTCTCGTTTTGGCCACAACTCAAAGATATTCAGTTTACTGTCATAGAGGAGTAAAGAAACCAGATAATATTCACATTTAAGAAGCTGGAATCAGAGAATTCTGACTTTTTTCTTTAAAAAAATACTCAAAATAATTAGCCGATTATCTAAATAGTTGCAGATTAATTTAATAGTTGACAATTTATCGATTCATCGATTTATCTTTGCAGCTTTAATCCAAACTCTACAAAGAAAGTACATGTGCCTCTTGCACAGATTAAGAAAAATAAAATGTCCTCACTTTCTTATCTCTATCAATAAGTATCCTTCAGTCCTAACAGTCCAACACTCTTATGCACACAATGAGTCTGCTGACCAGTAGAGCCTGAAGCCCACCTGTACTCCGCTCTACGCTCCATCAGTCTGGCAGCAGCCTATTGTTGTGTGCCCGTCCCAGTGTCCCCTGCTTCAGAGGCAGTGGAGACTACAACTGCCTTCCATGTGTCAGCGTGTTGCACTGAGCGCTCACCAGACAGTCCTGCCATTAATTATTAAACAGCGGAGTCAGAAGGAAGCAGCAGGTAACCTGTGGCTGAGCCATGAAAATTCACAGCGACTGTCCAGGTAAGAGCCCGAGGGCAGAGAGAAAGAGAGAGGCAGGTGAGAGGAGGTGAACCACCGGAGAGAGGGAGAGAGAGACGTGAAGAGACTCGGGTCCGTCTCATTTTGAGGACCAACGTTTTCCTATTGAAGAATATTCAATCATTTCTAGAAAGAACTAGAAAGGATGGTGGGCATAACTTGCCAGTAATACGAATATTCATCAAGTGGATTGTTAACTGTAATAGTTAGTCAGGATCCTGCTTTATCATATCATACAGTACTGATTTGTGTTTTGTCTTTCTATGTTACAACTGTGGGACACCGATTTTCTTCTGAAAGCCGGAGTAATAACATGATTAAACTGAATTTATTCATTTAATACGAAAAATGAGAATTAAATTTCCCTGTAGGTTTTACAGAGTTGCGGTCAGACAATATTCAATTAATGGTCTGTAGCGAGGGACCAATACTAACCTGCAAACCAACAAAATCTAGGGCAGAAATAATGAGACGGATAACCAGGAGATGAATGTATATGGCAAGGAGGTGAGACTGACAGCGAGTGAGCCAGCTCGGGAGCTAGAAATTATAATATATTCCATAAAATGATAATAATCTGTGAGTCTGCCTGTGGTGCAACAGACTGCAACTTTATGGCTGGATGGACGGATGGATGTACTGTATTTTGGAGGAGATAGTTCCACTTGACTGGATATTTTCAACCATCAAAGAGAAGGAGAGAGTCAGACAGATACAATGTAGTAAGTGTAACTTCTACTCTAGTTCTTGAGGATGTCACAGCACTATGTACACACTGCATACACTCACATAAGGACACACACAAGTATATTACTACTAGGGCTGTCAAATTTAACGCGATAACGCCTTAACGCAAATCTGTTTTAACGGCACTCATTTCTTTAACGCATTAACGTAACTTGCGATTTTTAATTGACCTCTTAAAAATCAAACGGGCCGCAGTCGGGCCCGGCTGCTATTCGATCTTTTGGAGGTTGTAGCGGGCTTTTTAAAGCTAGAGGGAAGATACTGGTATCATATGAAAATATAAAATCTAAGGAATTTGTACCAACCATGTCATACTAGGTTGTTACAAAAAAGGGTAAATAATGCTCCAAACTTACACTTAATTTTGGGGAGGAAAAACTGGCATGGTGATTTTCAAAGGGGTCTCTTGACCTCTGACCTCAAGATATGTGAATGAAAAGGGGTTTTATGGGTACCCACAAGTCTCCCCTTTTACAGATACTATGATTTACGCATATTTTTTATGCTAAATGCAGTACCTGTGAGGGTTTCTGGACAATATTTGTCATTGTTTTGTGTTGTTAATTGATTTCCAATAATAAATATATACATACATTTGCATAAAGCAAGTATATTTGCCCACTCCCATGTTGATAAGAGTATTAAATACTTGACAAATCACCCTTTAAGGTACATTTTCAACAGATAAGAAATGTGATGAATTTGCAATTAAATTAATTAATTAAGTGATTAATTATGGACAATCATGCGATTAACTATGATTAAATATTTTAATCAATTGACAGCTCTAATTACTACCATTAAACCACAGGCTAAAATAAATTCTATCACTTGAATTCTTACAGTTACAGTGTGTAGGATTTGGTGTCATCTAGTGGTGTGGTTGCAGATTGCAAGAGTACCCCTCCCTTTCCAAGACTGTGGTAATGTGAGCCGCAGACTGCAAAACCGTGGTAACGCCGTTTGCCTCACTCAGAGGCCATCGTTACCATAATAATGGAAGTGCAACGGAAGTCAGACGGCGGCTGGTAGTACCACGGTTTTGCATTCTGCAGCTCAAGTTTCACAAGCGTGTTGCATTACTACGGTGGCCTTCAGGTAACCCTCTCTAGAGCCAGTGTACACTAATGAAAACATAGTTATGAATATTATATTTCTACCAATAGATCCCCCGAAATCCTATAACCTGGACCTTTAATTCAACAACTCATGCGCACTCTAGCATGTTAAAGAAATAAAAAAGTATCAAAAAGTTACCTGTTGTAGTTTCCCAGGTGCTTCTCCAGCTGTGTTATCCTGTAGAGTTTGTGGAGAAACCACTTGTCTATGGACGTCAGCTGATGGATCTGATCAACGCTCATACCGCTGTGGAGGGCCTGAAAGGTAGAGACATGAAACAGACTCAGCATTACATTTATCATTCATCATCAATTTCATCATTCATGCTCTTTATGGGATCATTCAGAGAGCAGAAACATCCAATAGGTTTCACTAAGTTTCAACAGATTCTTTAATAAATTGCTCGTGATTAAAATCATGTTAGAAATCATTCAGTGAACCGTCATTGGATGGGTCATTCAGAACGGTCTCTATAAATAATATGTTTTTATCCATTACTTTTTCAAGGACTCCTTCACGTTAAATCTATTGCAGGACCAATATATTACTTTGCCAATATTAACCTTTTATGAAAAATCTGATATCAAGCCAGCCTGTGTCATTAACCTGTAATATGAGCTTGTAAATATGTTTTATCATTTTTATATTATATGGCTGAGCAGAGGATTAGTGTGGGAGGATTTTACTCAGCAGTCTGTAAAACTGGCAGTGATACCTTGCCCTGTAAATAAGGAGCTTCTAATCAAGCTGCAACTTTCAGTAGAGAATTTTAGTGTCTCGTGATTTCAGAAGCAAATCCAAATCCAGATACAAACAGATACAAATGCTGGAAAAAGTACATTATGTAACAAATGTTGAAGAAACATGCTAATATTTTACATATCAGAAAACTACTTTTACTTTTATTTTCCTCCAGCGTCTTCTATCTTTGCCACTTATCATAGCGTATGCCGGAATAACTGTTTAGGAGGATAGGTGTCTCTTATGGCCTTGGCTGTCTTCATTTTTATGCTCTCCCCACCATAACAAAATCAAACTGGTGGGAGACAGAGAGGTTAGCTGAGAGTAACAGTGACTGTGCTGACCACCTTTAGGCATTATAGCTGGTGTTTGATTGCTTGGAGATAAGATGTGGATCATTAATCCCTAATGCTGTCGCCATCTTCAACGATCTCTCTCCATATTCAAGGGGACAAAATATATCTGTCGGGACAACAAGCTGGCACAGTTGGAGGTTTTGACACTGAGACAACCTCATTCTGCTCGTCTTTCAGCTGGTGATAAAAGCATGTTGAAGTGCTGGACCTGCAGATGTTTTTGACCTTGCGATAGTCCACGCGATGTCTCTGTGTTTGAATGACGGAGCTTGACCCTGTGTCTAGATGCGCTTATAAAAGTGCCGTTTCACCTTCATCTGATTCTATGAGGAAAAAGAAAGGCGAACAGCACTCTATTAGGCAAGCACAAAAACACATTTAGCAAAAACATCTTTCAGATTACATGTCTGAAAAGCTCACTTTGTCAGATAGATAATCAAACACTATTTATGCTGTGTGTGTTTTACAAGTATTATAAGTCTTGTGCAACTATTTAACTAAATAAAACTAGATTTACCACCGCGCAGTTCTATGCCTCCGCCAACCAGTCAAGTTCATCACTTCATCATTTTATCCATATTAGACAGTAGGATTGGGACGATACGCTTATCTCTCTATTCGATACCATCACGATACTTAGGTGCCGATTCGATATATATTGCGATTTGATATGATTTATTGCGATTTTTGTCAACTTTTTTAACACTAGAACATGGGAAAAAGTTGAATTATACACTTCTGGGGACTTTCTTTGGAAAATGTCTAAATCAATACAGTAAAAATGTTTGATTTTCAGCATTAATGATTGATTTTCAATCGAATATATTGATTCTGGCATTAAAAAAAATATATTTTAAAAACGTATGTTGTGACATCACAGTGACCTTGATCTTAGACCAACAAAATATAATCAGTTAATCTTTGAGTCGAAGTGGACATTTGTGCCAAATTTGAAGTAATTCGCTCAAGGCGTTCCTGAGATATCCTGATCACAAGAATGGGATGGACATGAGGTCACAGTGACCTTGACTTTTGACCTTTAACCACCAAAATCGAATCAGTTAATCTTTGAGTCGAAGTGGACGTTTGTGCCAAATTTGAAGAAATTCCCTCTAGATGTTCCTGAGATATCACTTTCACGAGAATGGACCAGACGGATAGACAACCTGAAAACATAATGCCTCCGGCAACGGCTGTCGTCGGCACGGAGGCATAAAAAGAGAAGCATCTCCTCACAATTGGGTATTCACAACTAGACATGCAGGAAGGCCAGGGACTCGATTTGCTCTGCATTTCATGCTTTTTTCATGATGACTTTTCTGTAACACTTCAAAATGTGAATTTAATGAGAAAAACTGTAGTCAGCGTCATTCATTATTAACGTTATGAAAGATTAGTGTACCTTGGCGAGGGAGAAGATGCGGGTGATGGACGGCACAGCGAGCTCCTGTTGCAGGTC
>CAKALG010045204.1:0-10793 GCA_916700815.1 Helicolenus hilgendorfi
AGAAGAGCTGGAGAGACTGTGAGTGTGTGTGAGGGCTAAGTGAGGCCTTTATAAATGAAAGCAGATGCCTGGCATTATGAACTTGTCGGGTCGCAGATGGGGATGGCGGTGATGGAGCACTTGACTCCCCGGATGGTTATCACTCACTCTCCTCCTCTTGCCTCTCAACTGCCTTCCCCAGTGCTCGGAGGGTTAGAGGGAGAAACAGAATGGGATATAAAGAAAAAGAGAAAATATCCATAGAGTGCAAGAAATGAGGGGACAAGAAGGTGGACTCTTCAGCGAGTGATTAGTAGCCCTATTTAAATAAAGACCATGAATACAGTATAAAGAGAAAAGCTTCAGGTCTTTTTCTTCCTTCTTCCTTTTCCTTCTTTGATTGATCTCGGCGTCGGTGTGCGGTGATTGATTGGATTGCCTGCGGAACATCATCCCGCTAACTAGTCGCTCCGAGAACGGTGTTTGTCACTGCCATTGATCTTCTTGTAAATGAAATGTTCCATTTCCAGTGCATTTTATTGTTAAATGCAGTTCATTAGCTACTCTGAGATTTATGGCCATGTCTCCTCTCTTGGGCAGGAAGAAGAGGAGAGAAAGGCTGGAAAGAGACAAGGGGGGGGGATGAGAGAGTCGAAGGGGAGCAGGGGCAGAGACAAGTGTTGATGGTATAGAGCTGCTGCAGACTTGATAAATATGGCCCAAGTTTGCCAAGAGATGAGAGAAATTGATGGAAAAGAGGAACTGACACACTAAGCTTCCTGATATACGGTAGTTATCCTTCTTGTGATCACTGTGGGAACTCCAGCACCCGCCTTTATGAATACTCTTAGTCCTAACATATTCAATTTAGTAGTTTTAGAAATCCTGGGAATATATACTTTATATTGGTTAATATTTGGGTCTATTTTTGACTGAATAGATGAAAGAAAGAAAGACAGAAAGAAATACAATTATGCGGTTGTGTGGTTATGCAGTTGGATTTATGGTGGTCAAATCCTTTAAGGCTCAGACACACCAAGCCGACATCAAAGAACTAGCGGCGATGAAGGCCGACTGTTGCATTGCCTCTTGCCGCCTTTGACCTGCCCGACAAGTTGCATTTGAAAACACTATAAAGACTACAGTCGACGAACAGTTATCACGTACATTCTGTGCCTGCGGTGGTCTGTATTTGACATTCAAAAAGGGAAATTGGAAGACAGGATGGCAGATATAAAAGCCGATGTTATGATTCGTACATGAAACAAAGCTGCGTTTGCCGACCATTTTCATTCACTTACCACTTGGCTTCATTCCAGATGGCCATGTCGTGAAATGAAAATATCCGTTTATTGGAATGATCAGATGAGAAGAAAAATTAGAAAAAAGCCTTCTGTGTTTTTCCTCTTGACTTTACTCATTGGCTTGCTTTCCTCACGTCCGTGATTCAACATGCTGAATTGGCCGAATAACCTCTAGACTAGAGCCGACGTTGGACACGCTGCAAAAATGAAGCCGACAAATACTCACCGGCGGCTCCAAACTGTCCGACGGCTGACTGACGGCTTGGTGTGTCAGGGCCTTTAATCACATTGCCTGGCCTGCTGATGGATTTTGATAATGTAGTGATGCGTTTGTTTAGGAGACAATTTGACTGGGATGTCAAATCGAATTACCATGACAGTCCGAACATGTTTGGTCTCATCTAAGTTGAAAAACATTTTGCTATTCGCAAAAGTGCTGCTGGTGATCCAGGTGGATCGCTGGAAGAGAACATGAAGCCTCGTTTGTGATGTTAGAAGTACTTATTTGCAGTTACTCTGATAAAAAAAAAAAAAAAGTTGCAAAGGGTAGGATGTGTTATTTCTTGAAATAGAGGAAACTCTTATCAATGTGCTCAAGAGCTCAAGAAAAAGTACAATTCATCTCTCCAAGTTCAGCAGACCAGGATTCTGTTCTGTCCAGTAGGCCATTGTTAGAAACTCAGAGAGCAGCCCTTTTACACTCAAATAGCCCTAAAATATGTGATCAGTAGCCTGCTGGTTCAGATCCTCTGACCAGCAGCGAAGACCTAAGCAGGGAAAGTATATGAGCAACTCTCCACTCTCCCTCAGCAATTATCACACATGTGCCGTTGATCAAAGGCACTTACACGAAGGCTCAAGGCTCCAATTACTTCAGTGGAGCCGCTGAGTGGCCAGCAGCAAAGGACTGTGGTTGTGCTGGGCAGCTCCCAGTTGTGAAGCAGGGCATCTCTGAAAAAGAGCAAGCATACTTAGCTAATCTTTGCTGGTCGGAAAAGGTTAAACTTGCTTAAGGCTAAATTTGTACATAAATAATCCACCTGTCGTATAATTAGGCTACAACAGAGACCACAATATAATTCACACTTGTTTTAACTTCAGGAAATTGTTTCTTCCCACATGAAGTATTAAAGCTGAAGGAGGCGAGATTGGAGCAAATATGATTAAAAAAAAGGTATTTTTATCATACGGTTGCTATATCGTGACAGTAGAACATGAAACAAACCTGAAAAAAATCATGTTCCTCTGTGTCCTCTGGTGCTCCTAACGGCATCTGCAAGATTTTAAAGACCGGAGGAAAACAAGCAGTAAGAGCTGATCTGAGTTCTGCTGTCCAGCTGCCGTCTATGAGAGTCGGCTGTCAATCACTCGCGAACTCTGACCAAATGGTCAAACTAGGCAGCTCTGATCAAATATGAATCAGTATTATGTTACGTTAATGCCTATTTCTCGCCTCAAATGTTTTCAGAATCATCTTGAAGTGTACGGTTTAGCTGCAAAATTAGAAAGTTTGTGATGCCGCTGCCATTGTGAAATCTGGTGAAGGAACGCTAAGTACCGGTCACATGACCGGAGCACAGCCAATCGGAACGTGATTGGTCAAAGTCTCCCGTCACGGGCTCGATTTTTTAAAGCCTGAAAACAGAGCCATGATGAGGTGCAGAAGTCTAGTTATCTCTGAACACTTGAATTGCAATATGTTGAAAGGTTATTATGGAATTTTTGCCCAATGATGCCAAAAATATACTGCCTACTGCCGCTTTAAATCAGAAAGCAAGTACAAAACATGACTGAGCCTTTTCACTTTTTCAGTCACCAACTACCACAAAGATAAAGTAATTTAGGACTAAGCAGTTTGGTAAAGTTTCCATCAGATTTTTACAGACAGGCGAAGGTGAGAACTGTAAAAGGTCATTGAAAAGCCTGCTTTGAAAAGATCCCAGCAAATGCCTGTTGAGCCATGACTTTGAGTAAAGCAACATTTTAATTTGGCATTGACTTTTCTCCATTGCTCATTTTCTCTGTCTGCCTATCTTTTATCGTCTCTGACAGAATAATGGAAAGGTTTTTACTTGTGCTTTGCTCTCGACATAGAGCTTGCGGTTCAACTCGGCCTTGCCTCTGGTTAATCGCTGCTTGTTAGAGATTCTGGCACATTGAAGAGCCAGACCACACCGCTGTTTGCCTGTCAAACAGTCTGCAAGAGCAGAGCAATTACAAAAGCAAACTTCGCTCACACTTGGTCGTAATGAAAAGGAGGTGTGCACTTGTGTGTTTGGTCATATGCATACACTTGTGCACAAACCGCTGACTGCTAATGGTGGAGCAGCCTTCTTGACAATAAAATGTGATCCAGTCTGCAAAAGGTTTCTTTAGTTTTTGTCACGTTCAGTACTTCAGCAAATCTAATATCACTTCATCATCTCACACATTTCTGAACCTACTAGAATTAGACCTACGTTTGACATCTGTAATTAACTCACCACATCTGACTTTCACTAACACGCTGGCGGAACCTCCTATCTGTGAAAGACAGTGCAGGAGAATACTGTAGTAGTGGCCATATTTAAGCGCTTTTCGACAATAGTGGCTGTAAATAATCCATCATGATTTAAGGTGAGACACAAAACATTGTTTTTCATGCACTGGTCAATTTTGAGATTTTGGGCTTTTTTGCTTCGCAATACACATTTAGGTTTTTATTTTACTATTTTGTCTATTTGCGTCTGTAGATTTCTCCTATAATTCACCAAAAGTTAGCATATTTAAACATACAATTTCAGAAAGTAATCAACTGGGGAAGTGTCATGGTAATCTAATTTTTTTTTTTTACCCTATTCACCTGTAGGATCTAGCAAAATGTATGGAATTTTACAACATATATCTTGGGCTGTTTTCTCAACTAGTTTTCAGTAGCACTTACATCCATCAAACTTTTCAGTGTCATTTCTATCTATATTCTGTCTTTTACAGAGAGGTTTGTTCCAATACCATTCATAGCCTGATATATAGAGCATTTTATTCTTAAAAACATGGCAAAAATAGATTTTTTGACAGTATCATTTTCTGATTTATAGAGTGATAAAAAGAAATATCTAAAATTCCCTCTGTAAAAACCTTTGACTCTAATACCTCAACAAAATGAAACAAGAATTTGGAACGTGGCTTTATCCAATGTTCAGAATTCTGTTCTGGAAATTTATGCACATATTTTTATAAGACAATGCTTCATTTGCATATTCAAACATATATTTTTAGATAATGTAAGTAATCAACTGGGGATTTTTATGGCGATATCTATTCACCTCCTTAAAACATGCAAGTGAACCTAGAGCAGCAGGGGTTGTATAACCTGACTGTTTCAGGGGAATTTGGTAGACATGGTGTCATGTTGTTGCTTTACCATGGTATTTATACTTCTAACCAACCCTGCTTTTCTGTTAATGCAACTGATTAGTACCTTTACCATCTATAAGAAACTACAGCATAGCATTGGTAGCAGCAGGCTGTTTCATGTCAACAGAAACAGTTTTTTTAACCAAATGCTGAGGTCCATGCCATTTTTCCCGTAAACCGCTTTGCGTGTCTTGTTTGTAAAAAAGTAGAGCCATATTGTAGACTTTCATAGTCACAGAAATACTTAACAGACATTTTTTTTACTGATTTATTGACTCCATAAGCCTCCAGTAAGACTGCTAAGTATATTAAAATATCACAACAATAACCAGATTTGATTAAAATGCCACTACTTTCAGCAGTACCACCTTTTCTTTATACATTAATCGACTGGAAACAAAGGGTTGTTTTTGTCTTTTTAAGAGGCGGTATTAGGCACAGTGGAGCAGTTTCTCACGGCAAGCTGACACCGCTAAGGTTAGCCTGGCATTTTCACAAGATATGATGCTTTTCGTGGGTTGTTGAGAAAACCAGGCGGAGCAATAGATCAACAAAAATGGCAAAAAATATCTCGGTAATGGTAAGAAGAGACGATGTCTCAGAACAGTAACTTCTGTAAAGGGAAGGACAACATAAAGCAAAGAAAACCCCATAAAAACAATTTGCATACTGTATATGTGAAACATTTATATCGCAGATTAGTTTATAGTAGAGTATATATGACTCTCGGGTCGAAATTCAGCAGAATACGTCAGAAGTCAGAGAAGCTGTGGGGGAACTGATTAAGACGCTGCAATGAAAACCCAGAGGATGCTACAGAATATATGCTTACATTGCCTGAAACATAACTGCTAACAGACTAGTACAATAAAGCAAATGTTGTTGTTTGAGTACAAACACAAGTGAGCAACATCAGCTTCTGTCAGTTGTGAGTGCTAGTGAGGGAGCCTAGAGGTCAGATTTGCATTTTCGAGCCAGAGTTTGCTGGTTCTCATCGCTGACCTGAAATCTGAATGGGAAAATGAACAAGAAATGTTCCTCTCGTACTGCAGAGGTGCGCTTGAGCAACTCATTGCATTGAGTTACTCTAGTAATCGTAATCAGTATTCATTAAGGCTATGTGGTAGGGGTAAGAATCACCTGAGGCCCCACTATACCATATTATATCACAATACTTTAGTCGCGATACGATCTTATTGTGATTTGTGATAGGATATATTACGATATATTGGGATTTATTACCTTTTCAACTGCGAATTACAGTTTGTCAACATTTTTTTTTTTTGGCAACACAGTTTTCACTCTGTTTATCTCAGAGTTTTAATTTACATATCTTGAGGTCAGAGGTCAGGGGATCTTTTTGAAGATGACCATGCCAGTTTTTCCTCACCAAAATTTAGCGTAAATCTTCCCAACAAGCTGCAGTAACAGAACGTGGTTGGTACCAACCGATTCTTTGGGTTGTAGTTTCATATGTAGTTTTCAAAATGTATTGTATATGATACCAGTATCTTCACTCTAGCTTTAAGTCTGAGTCCGCTACAACCTCTGAAAGACTTAATAGCCTTGGAATGTTAAGAGGTTAATAGTTTATATAATAAGAGATTGATACTTGAGGTCCGTGTATCGATACAATAGTACCATGCAAAATATCGCGACACAAGGGTCTATCAATTTTTTTTCTCCCATCCCTACTATTTGGAGACATGGCAATTAGGCTACCGGTAAGCCAAAACTGATGAACTACAAAAAAATATATATATCTTGACTCAATAACTTTTATCCTATCCTCGAAGCTTTTATCCTGCTTGTATTGACTATTATGAACACTTGTTGGGGTTTTTGTTCATCATTCACTGTCTCCAGAAAGTAAAGAGAACAGTGAATATAAAAAAAAAAAAGATACATTGTTATTAACACCGTTTGTTATTCACTTTAAGTGGTAACTAAACTCACAATATTCATGTTTTGTTTTTGGTATATACAGCAACGTGTTTGGCGCTAGGCGTTGATTGCTGTCGTGTTTCTGCACCGCAGTTCCCCAGAGACCCATCACCTGTCAATCAAACAGTGAGGTATGCTGTTTGATTGACGTGTGCTGGCATACTGTGAAAAAGACAAAGCTGTCATGGCTATAGCGTGAAGCAGTAGAAAGTAACAATACAGTATGTATGATAATGCATTGCCAAATATAGCAGATTATTTACTTAAGTTTATTAGTTACATACTACTTTGGTTAAGTACAGTATATAAAGCAATAACACATCATTATAACATATAATTTAAAGTTGACGTGATCATATCAGCATTCGCACTGTAGTGTCCAATTCAGTTTTTCCCGAGACAGATGTGAAATTTTAAAATGTTATTTTAGTTACATTACTTGATCTGGACCACACAGACGTATGCCACATAAATTGGATCACAAGGCACACAACCTCCATGCAACTTCTGTTTCAGCGCTTCAATTTGAATTGTTGCCATGATGGTAATTAAATCTTACATCATTCACATGAGACCACTGTCATAATTTTGGAATCACTATAACTTGGCACATAGCCTGGATAACAATGAGAAAACAACTGAAAGAAAGTCAAATATTGGACTGTTTAGTTTAGACACATATCTATAACTGAAATTAAAACAGAAATAGATTTAATGTCTTTTATTGTTATTCTTTATTCTTATCCTGGTAACATCCTAATATACATATATGCAGTTCTCAATAGAAGATAACACCAATTCATCTAGGACCGCAACGAACGATTAATTCCATTATTGATTAATCAGCTGATTATTTTCTCAATTAATTGTTTGGTCTTTTAAGTGTCAGGAAATTTAGAAAAATGCTATATTTCCTAAAGGAGAATTGCCTGTTTTGTCCGACCAACAGTCCAAAACTTAGATATTTTGCTGCTATCACATTATACAAAGAAAAGTAGCAAAACCTCACAAGTGAGAATCTTGAAAAAATTTTAGCTTGAAAAAAGACTATCAAAATAATTGCCGTTGATTTAGGGACGAATTTAGTAGTTAATACCAATACCAGTGAAATTTTACAATTCTCGATACCCAATTCGATACCATGGTGAAAAACAAAACAATAAATCCAATGTTCTTCAACATACACTACTGTATTGTTTGCATAATACTGTTTTTTTGCGAATATATTATAAATCCCTGACGATACGCCTCCAATTTCTCAACAAAAACTACATTTTACAAGATTATATTTGAACACATCATAACGTTATTTGTCATTGCCCAATACTCCATTTTACTAAACAGAGCTTGAACGCATCGTAATGTAACTCAGTGCAACCTCTGTTAATGTTAGCTGTTAACTACGTTATTTAGCCAATCATGACCGTGCTGCGCACCAACTGCTAACATGTTAATTAGCTCTCCTGACGATTTCAACACGGATTTGTTGTTCACAATATAGCATTGTCAGGGAAATTTTCTTCTGTCCCCGGGACAACGGGCGCCATTGGTCTTGAACCCTAATCCCTGGTACCTACGGTACCTGAAGAACAGTACTGTAGAAAAATGAATACTGCCACGAATTTTGGCATGGACTTCGTACCTAAGTATCTCGTGACATCCCTACGCTGATTATTTATAGCAATTTAGAGGTGAAACCATGAAAACTCTAAATTCATGGGAATTTTTGAGAATGCTTTTTCCTTTTTGGTGATGCTCTTGTCCGGAGCAGCCTGTACTGAAAGCTACAGTAGCAGAGAAACTGGAAGGTCAAACACACTGACTCAGTTTTATCTTCATTAAGGGAAATCTTTGTCAGTTTTGCAGTGCTAGTGTCTACAACTCCACTTCCTCTCTGATAACAAATGAGCTTACACCGTCACAGTGTAAACCTGCTTCCAGTGGCGACGCCAGGACCCTGAGTTGTTTCTCATCCATATTCAATCCCCCTGAATTGGGGACGGTGACATATGGTTGGTACTCACGCTACATCTCCCCCTCCTCTGTACGAGAGATACAAATTCAGAATTGGATTTAACACTTCAATTCCCCACTGACCAACAAGGCTGACACAATTACACACACACACACACACACACACACACACACACACACACACACACACACACACACATACTGGTATAATCCAATTAGAACACAGTGTTAGAGAGACAGTTTATTAGAAATTCATATCTGAATGCAAAAGTTTTATTCAATAGAATGATATTAATTATAATATATACGGTGTATATATTGTTAATGTTGTTTTAAATGTGCTATAGAAATACATTTTTGCCTTGACTTGACTATATATATCCAGTGTCAGTGATCAGTAACCAAGTGGGTACAGGGTTTTTTTAGGGGGAGGTAGCAGGTCAACAGTAGATGCCACATAGAAGTGGTGTACATCATCTGAAAGCTGGGAACCTGAAGATTAATTTTAGATGCAGCTCAGTACTATATGTCAAGTTGTTCTCATCATAAATCACAAATAAAAGAAAAAGCTAGTGACAGACTTGGAGAAGTGAGGGAAATGTTTTTATTCTTTGATTTTTTAATTGGTGGAAAAAATGTAATAAATGATTCCTGACAATGACTGATATATTTGACTTCAGGACATCTCTGACTACATACATGCGGGAAATCAGACATTTCTATTGTATCAATTTAGATATTTCTTAAGTAAAAGTTCCAAGTGTATGATTCAACTTTTTCAATGGTCTAGTGTTAACAACAATCGTAATACATATCAAATTGGCACCCAAGGATCTTGATGATATTGAATCGGGAGAGTACCCATAGAACCCATTTTCATTCAGATATCTTGAGGTCAGAGGTCAAGGGACCCCTTTGAAAATCGCCATGCCAGTTTTTCCTTGCCTAAATTTAAAGTAACTTTGTAGCGTTATTTAGCATTCTTCCCGACATTCTAGCTTGACATAGTTGATACCAATGGATTCCTTAGGTTTTCTTACCCTGCTATAGCCCCTGAAAAAAGTAAAGATGACCTAGGGCACCGACGCCCTCAAGGAGGGGAGGAGGTCAGGTAGCTAAGAATGTAGTGTCATTTATTCAGTCCAGTCTCCTACTGACATAGCACTAGCCTTTTTGTATTCCCAGTTTGTTGAAATCCATTAAAGTTTTAGCAGATTTGTCCACTGCAGCATAAGTAATATGAATTAAAAAAAATCACTTCCATGAGAACAAGGTTGAGCCTTGAATGCGAACATGATATATGGGCTACTTTTACACATGAGACAACAATGTGCATGTCTTAACTATTAATTATGAACAGATGCTGTGCAGTTTGTGCATTACAGTTCTCTTTATTTCCTCGAGGACGTTGATGGAAACCTGCACGCGGCTGGAAGTGTCCTCAAATGTCCCCTCAGAGATAATCAGTGAGAAATACCAGAAGGTGTGAGGATCAATATTGTCTTAGAATTGATTGTTGGAAGTTGGTGTCCATGAGGCAACAGCTAACAGGGATCCAAGTAAACACAGAATGTGCTGATTTAGGGAATTTTACTGCCTGTGCTGTTTATATTCACTTCAGTTTGTCTTCTGTTAATCCCCATGGTAGCAATTGTTTTACAGGAGAATAGAGCACCAAATCTACCAGGAAGTGCATTTTGACAAACTTCCCATTGCACTCACCAGTTTAATAGCCCAGGCTGTATGATGTATGGGCAGTAAGAAGTGCGTCCAGTCCAGTTCCCTGCTGAGCGATAAAATCACACTTCATTTCTGTCTTAAAAGTCACTGTGGAGCATCAGCGAGGACGCCGTTTAGTAAATCTGCCACCGAGGCATCAGCTTAGGTTTCACAACATTACATCACCTGTCTAATTGATCCGCTTGTTTGGGCTCATTTCATACCTGCATGGAAGTGCTGATGAAGGGGGTCTGGTTCCCCCCCCCCAGCTGTGTGTGTGTGTGTGCGCAGGGAGGCAGGTATTAGCCCTGACAGATCGCACTGTTAATTGCTAATTGTGTTTCTCATTAGGTGCAGGGGTGACAGGTGTTGTTAGAGTGTTGTGAGTTCTTTCGGCGCTCTCCCATGAATTGTGCTTGCTCCCTGCGCGCCACATTGCCGATCCGCTCGCTAATGGTTCCCCCGAGAACTCCCATC
>CAKALG010045206.1:0-11960 GCA_916700815.1 Helicolenus hilgendorfi
CATTCAGAGGATGGATGGATCAAACTAGAGACCTAGAGCATTCAGAGGATGGACGGATCAAACTAGAGACCTAGAGCATTCAGAGGATGGATGGATCAAACTAGAGACCTAGAGCATTCAGAGGATGGACGGATCAAACTAGAGACCTAGAGCATTCAGAGGATGGATGGATCAAACTAGAGACCTAGAGCTTTCAGAGGATGGATGGATCGAACTAGAGCCCTAGAGCATTCAGAGGATGGATGGATCAAACTAGAGGCCTAGAGCATTCAGAGGATGGATGGATCAAACTAGAGACCTAGAGATAGATTGTCAATGAGGGGGTTTCTGAGCAGTTTCCAGAACAGAAGTGCTCCCCATCCACTCACCGAAAAATGCAATTCTTGCAGAAATCTCCAAATGTCAAAAGTTTTTGTGGTATGTAAATGTGGTATTTTGGAGGGATTATAGATCTTTTTTTTTTTTTTTATCAATTCTCGAGTGGTAAAAAATGGTTAAATATAGGACCAAATCTGTGTAAGAAATTATATCAACCCCAAAATTGCCACAACAATGTATGAGATATAAGTGAGCATGGGAAAATTTAGTTTAGAGAGCTCTTTTTTAAGCCATAAGCAGTGCTTTTCAAGGAAATACACAACATAAACAATAGAATAGGTAAATAATGCATATTAATGCAATGCATGCATATACATATTCATACATTTACATATGCACATACATACGCATATACATCAACACACAAGCACACAAAATGACTCAGCTGTTTGGAAAAGCCATTCTATCATAGCCACCATATACCTCTATCATAATGATCTAAGCCCTTATACATTTTCACAATTTACTTTAATGAATTCATGTTTATTTCTGATTTATGACTAGAACAACTTGACACACCATGCTGAGCTGCATCTCAAATTAATCTTCAGGTTCCCAGCTTTCACATGATGTACACCACTTCTATGTGACATCTACTGTTGACCTGCTATCTCCCCCTAAAGACCCTCTGTACCCCCATAAAGAAATAGACAAAAACAGGCCTATTGTGGGTCTCAGAGAGTTAACAATAGTGTATAATGTGTAATAATGCTTGGTCCTTCATAACGTAATATAATATATAGTGAAAGTTTATGAATCATTCAGTGACTACAGTGAAAGTGGTTCACTTCAGAGTCTTCTGAATGTGCAGTTAAACTTACAGGAAGTCTGTGCTATCTGTTTTCTAACATGTGTTTGCACAGGAAAACGTCACAGCAGAACACATGGGCAGGGTGTGCAGGAAATAAGTCACGCAAGACGACCTAACAACGGCATCTAAAATAGGAAGAGATCACAGAGCCTGTGGCTGTGCAAGGTTAGTCTCTTTGCTTCCTCCTTTGTACCTACTCACACATTACCGGAGCGCTGCAGAGATAATTAATCACTTCTTTTGGTGCGTATTCTTGTTCATCTCCTTTAATGTTGAGTGCAGTGATAAATGATGTTTGAAATACAATGTAATCATAGAAATGAGTAAAGAGGATGCTTCCAGGCCATCGAGGAAGTAGCTTCTCCCTTACTTGCTTTGCATCATTATGAAATTCGCCTGCAGGATAATTCCTCATAAAGTTTTCATGTAATTGCAAGGATTTCTATTCAGTCTAGTTTTTACATATTTCAAGACAGCATTTTTTAAAAATGACTTAATTTTTTAAACAAATCTTTGTGCTGTTTGACTCATTCACAGACAGTAGTGGCAATGCAAGATACTCTGCTGCGAGTGTTTGTGGTGGCTGTGGGTCTCCTAACGTATCCGAGGGACGACCCCGGCGTTGAGGAATGGGATGAGGTCACCACAGTGGGCATGCAAAAGCATGAAGAGAGGCTGCAGAGAGGAGGAGAGAAAGTGGACCACGAAATGGCACCCGTCGACGAGGAAATGACACACACTGACAATAGAGGGCCTCGGGATGACCTAAAAGACATTCAGTCTGATCAACGTGTTACTGGAAAAGATAGAAAGTCAGTTTTAGAAGATGTCACTAAGCAAGATTCAGAGGAAGGCGGTGCTGATCATAACTCACCACAAGCAGATGAAGCAGATCGGAGTTTGCCACAAAACTCCAAAAGTGAACCCGAGACGGCTCTGAAGACATCACAAATTGATCATGAGCAAAATGGGAATTCACAGCTGGATATGAAGAGTAAACACATCCAGACTGATGGCTCAGCTACAGACCCAAACAGACCACAGGACCAACAAGAAAAGTCAGGGGAGAAGGAAGTGATCATCTCCAAAGAGCAAGAATCCCCTCTGTCACATCTTCACACCACGACATCGGAAAATGAAACCATCTCTGACTGGGAGGGCGACTGTCTCTGGTACATATGGAACACGCTCTCCATCATTTCTATGATCCGCCTCTTCAGGAAATACCTTGGGAAAAAATCCCAAACGAAACCAGAAGAAACCGGAGCCTTCACAGCGACCTGCACCGCTGCTGAAATGCGGCTACCGGACAGCGACACTCTGCAGCGATTTCACTCTAAATGTGTTCAAGTCTCATCTGATAAGAAGTGTAAAGAGTTTTTGGAGGGTTTTGCACAGGATCTATTGGAGGCCATGAGGGCCGTCTGCGGTAGAAATGATGGTATGGTGATCGAGGACTTCCAGAAAGTGGATGTGTGTGATATCGTCGTCCCTTTTACCCCGCCTGATCCCTATAGTTTCCAGTGTCTGCTCTGGAACAACCAGGCAAGTGACCTGCTGCCAGATATGCAAGTCTGTGGTCAAATCAAACTGGTGGAAAATAAGGAAATCCCAAATGGCTGCCACTGTCAGTCTCCCAATTCAGACGATATGGTGTGCTTGCTGCATTGCGAGACTAAGAAGATGAAAATGGCCGATGCTTATGACGGCCTTCTTTGCCTGAAGAACTCCCCCTTCCTGTCAAAACCACAGGTCACCAGATGGTTTCAGAGCACCATCAAACAAGCGTGGGAACAGATCTCACACAAGTACGAGTTTGAGCTGAACATTCGCTACATCGGTGCTCCAGGTGCTCTGACAGTTCGATTCAGATCGGGGAAGACGATTAGCTTCAGTATGAATCCTGTGGTTAAACTCAACGCTGACGCCTATTTCTACATTACTCGTTGCTCCCCAAACAACTTGGATGCATTCTGGACGCTCTCCCTGACCAACTATGAGGATCGTTTCCTAGAAAACATCGCTAAACTCCTGCCTGTAAACTCATGCCACAGTCAAACTCTTGAAATTGCACGTTTCCTTCACAAGAGACAGACAGCACTGTCAGGAAGTAGCGCCCTCAAGGATTCTCATTTCAAAGCTGCGCTAATGCATCTGCTTTTGACCAAAGACCCGTCACAGTGGAGACCCGACTTTGTGGCTTTTAGACTGCGAGACTTATTGTCCTTCATGGAGAGAAGCCTGGAGAAAAAGCTACTGCACCACGTTCTCATTGGGAACCCTTTAAGTCAGAGGGTTATTGAACTTCCTGCTGAATTTACTGCAGCAAAGAAAGTGAATCTCTTCCATCCCCTTGTGGTGCACAACTGCATCTACAGAAATGCTGTGCTGCATTTCCAGGAAATGCTTAGAAATGCACACATGCTGATACATGATTATGTTGATTAACAGTCTCAATTTAAGAAACATCACTTGATTTTAGTGTGCAATTTAGAACCCTCAGACTCACAATGGACCCATTTTTGTCTATTTTTGATGGGAGTACGGGTTATTTTTAGGGGGAGATAGCAGGTCAACAGATGTCACATAGAAGTGGTGTACATCATCAGGAAGTTGGGAACGTGAAGATTAATTTGAGATGCAGCTCAGTACTGTGTGTTAAGTTGTAGTCAAATAAGAAATAAACATGAATTAATTGTTTAATTAAAATATATTGTAAATGTGTATAAAGGTTTCAAACTTTATGATGGAAGTATATGATGACCATTCCCATGCTTGATTATGTCTTATAAGTTGTTGCAGCTATTTTTGGGTTGATAACATTTGTTACAGAGTTGGTGCTAATTAAACAATTTTTTTTAACCACATGAGAATTGATATAACTTAATTCCTCCAAAATACCACATTAAAACACCAAGACCTTGAGGAACACCATAGAAAAAGCCATGCTGGGATTTTGTATCAAACTTTTGACATTTGGAGATTTCTGCAAGATTTACATTTTTCAACTGTTAGATGGTGAGCACTTCTGTTCTGGAAACTGCTCAGAAACCCCCTTATTGTCAATCTACCTAGGAAAGCCATCCATCCTCTGAATGCTCTAGATCTCTAGTTTGTGGTTGTAAAGTTTCATGAAGCTGTGATTATCCTAGAGGTCACAACAAGTCATTTTATACAGTGAGGTCATGTTTAAAAAAAGAAAAAAATGGTCTCACTACCATGAAATGGCTCCTATGGGGACTAACATCACATGAATGCAATTGGGCTCATTGGATCCACACGAGTCTCAGCTTTACAGCGATACCCAATTCCAAGACTGTCCATTTTTAGAATAGGCAAAAACACATTTATACTGTGTGTGTACAAAGAAAACTGCATGTGATTATCATAAAGTGGGCATGTCTGTAAAGGGGAGACTCGTGGGTACCCATAGAACCCATTTTCAGTCACATATCTTGAGGTCGGAGGTCAAGGGACCCCTTTGAAAATGCTATGCCAATTTTTCCTTGCTAAAATTTAGCCTTACTTTACAGCATTATTTGGCTTCCTGCTGACATGGACAGCCTCTGAAAGACCGTAAAGTTGGATTCCACAGGTCTGAGAGGGTTAACGTCAATGAAGGAGTTAGACCACTACGTCATGAATAAAACCATGTTGCAAAAGAAACCTCAGGTACAAGAGATCCATTTATTTTAAAATTCTCATTTTCACACCACATTTCTTTTAGTAGTCGTTCTCCCAGTGCTTCAGGAAGTCTTGATGCTCTCCCATGGCGGGGTCCTCCAAGCTGAATGTGTCGGCATCCAGGAATTTCATCCGAGGTTCAAACTCGTCATAGTCGGCCTGGCTGCTCAGGTCGACCTTCCAAGAGTGACTGGAGATCATGTTCCTAGAAGCTGTTGAAACAGGACATGATAAAGTCAAACCCTTCATTTGTGGAAAAGTAGCATCAACTATTTTACACCTTAAGATTGCCTCATTGTCTGAGATATTGCATCAATATTGTCTGTACACAATATCAAAATGCTTCATGAATTGATGCTCAAGTTAAGGATCATGCTGCATTTGTTAAGATATTCCTTCTTTTCCATAATGCATAAACACAAAAGGAAACTTACCTTTCTGCTTTGCCGGCGAACAGTTTGATTCACAGCAGGCACACACGGAGTCCTCACCGAATAGCGCTTTCCACCTAAACCATAAACAAAGTTAGCAGGTCTTGAAATGCAAGCTTGATAAACAGATCAATACAATAAACTTGTCGACAGATTCGTTTTGACCCATCAAGTACACATGAAACATTTCATCCCACAAGACCTTCAAAAAGCGTAAGCTACCTCCACCGGTGGATGTTGAGTCAACTCACTTTTTGGTAGCTGGGATGTAATTGCAAGCCTTTGAACTTGGAGTTGGAGTAAGTTTCCCCATGGAGATCTCACAGTGCATGTAGAGTTGCTGAAAGACATTCGATTTCAGAGTTAATACCATTTTCTATTTGACAGTATAGCGCTATGTACCACTTGCTCTTGACAGTACCTGTGATGAAGAAGAAGTGGAAACTTGGTCCTTGAAAACCAAGGCGCCTACACTGAATTTCTGGGCCACGTTTGAGGTGCCAGGGAGGAACTTTGACAATTCAGTCGCCTTGCCATCAACCATACAGCTGCAATTAGAGAGAATATGCATGTTTACCTCTAGCCACCATGCAGCATGTGCCCATTTTATTCTGAGATAATTTAAAGCTCACCCTTGGTTGTCGATGACCGTATATTTAGGATCCGAGCTGGGGTTCTGGGAGGTCGTCATGAAACACTTGTTGATGTAAATCCTCTTATCTCCAGAAGATGCAGTGCTGTCAGGTCGCTTGGCCTCAAAGTACATCGGCTGGCCCAAGGTGTAGCTTTTGGAACCAGTGATTTCAAACCCTGATGCTGTGGTAAAGTGGGGGGACATCAGTCGCTGGAAAATTTTTGATACTTAGAAATTAAGCAGGGCTGCCAAATATGTTCACCATTTGGGATACAAAAATGTTTGCGTGGAAATGTTCTATCTGTGCCTGAGCCCTTAGCAGTCTGAATATATAGTGATGAATTCCTGAGAGTACATGCTACAGTATTGAATGCTTGCCTATAGTACATTTTAACACACCTTCAAATGCTTGAGGACAGATGACAGCCCTCGTGGCATGTAAAGTGTCAAATAAAACTTTGTGTGAACTAAAGAGTTTCTCTTTCTTTGAATTAATTTAATTGTTAATTACAGGTGTGAGTTTAGCTCAAATGAAGCTGCCAATATAGTCCAATTTCCTTTGTTTTCCCATCACAGAACCCAGAAAGAGTGATTTTTTTTTGAGGAATTCCCCCCCTATTTAAGATCAAGAGAATCAATTTATACCACCTCAGTAGTTTATCCTGCTCCGTCTCCAAATTTTAAGTTGCCATTTTTCACCATGTTACATCATTGATATTAAACAATAAATTTAGTGTTTAACCTGCTTCTGTCCAAGCTGCATTTAGGGCTGTCAAAATGAACGCTTTAAATGCAAATTGATTTTAAGGCCACTAATTTCTTTAACGCAACTTGTTTTAAAGCTAAAGTGATACTGGCATCATATGAAACTAGAAAATTAGGAATGAATCCATTGTTACCAACCATTTCATACAAGCTCGTCAGGGAGGATAAATTATGCTCAATTATCACAATTTTGGCAAGGAAAAATTGGCATGGCCATTTTCAAAGGGATCCTTTGACCTCAAGATTTGTGAATGAAGGGCTTGAGTTTGCCATGTTATGATTTGAGCATATTGTTTTATGCAAAATGCAGTACCTGTGAGGGTTTCTGGACAATATATGTCATTGTTTTGTGTTAATTGATTTCCAATAATAAATATATACATACATTTGCATAAAGCAAGCATATCTCAATTCCCATGTTGACAAGAGTATTAGATACCTGACAAATCTCAGTTTAAGGTAGATTTTGAACAATTACAAAATGTGAGATTAAGCGCAATTAACTATGGACAATCATGTGATTAAATATTTGAATCAATTTGACAGCCCTAGTTTAGATTCATCTTTATGCATTTGCAAGTTATCAAGCCCTTCATGTTCCTTTGTATGAATGCTTAAATGCACATGTGAACAGGAGTCAATTCACAGTTAAGGGGAACATACCATCTTGAGGAGTGAGGGTGTAACCGCCTTTTGATTGCAGCGCTTTGAAGACTGTGCCTCCCTGTAGTTTGGGATAGAAGCCGACTTTGTAGGAGTGAAACAACCTGCAACAGTCGAGTGAAAACTGGTGTTAATGCAAAAATGGCAATCATCAATGCCCTGTAGTGGTAACAGTAGGCCATGTAGACCCAATATACAATCTGGCTTAAACTAAATCTCACCTGGGATATCTACACTGCAGGGGAACGTCAAATGGCATTTCTCTTAAAACTGGACTGGTGGGCTTGTAGTGGAGCGTATTGCCGATGGACCGATAAGCCGCATTATTCTGGAACGGACAAAAACATATGGTCAAGTTAGGCAGAAAAAAAAATAAAAAAAAATTGAAAAGACAAACATGAATTCACATTTACCAACCTGTCTCTTGAATCCACAGTCCGTTTTCAGCAGGTACAGAAGGTAGTAATGATTTTTGGTACCTTGGTTAACAGGACAGGTGCCTAGTTTTAAATATTTGTATGCATCCCTAGTTTTAAAAACCTCTCTCCTGATTCGTACATAGATTCTATCAACATGGCACAGGATTTCAATCAACTGTGGTCTGGCTGTTGTTGCAGGAGTAGTGGAGACAGTCTTCAGTAACATTTCCTTGGCTGAATCAGGGAGGGGTCTGGCACCCTTTTCTGGTTTGAAAACCTCTTTCTGGTCCTCGGAGACAACCAGATACTCAGGAACGGTCTTTGCTTCAGGTGTTGAAGATCCATAACCTGGCGAACTCTTCAGGAATTTAGTTTCAGGTGCAAGGGCCTCGGTCATTTCTTCACCGATCACCGTCTCCATTCTCTCCCACTCTCGTTCAGGGTCTTGCACAAACGGGTCATACTTGAACTGATAACTACAGGCAGAACAAAACAACAGTAGTACAATCCCAGCGTGCATCAGATCCATTTTCACTCCAGCAGCTACCTCCCACTGAAGCTGACTCCTCACCTAAACAGATTGGATATGATAGTGGTGTTTCAGCTGGCTTTTATATTCTGCAATCAAGAGAGAACTCCCCACGGCTGCTGCAAATGCCAATCAAGAACAACCAATGAGAGGTGACCAATAACAATCAGTCACCCTTTCTTTGCATTTGTGGTTTGTAAAGTATATCATGATGTGACATTTCCTTATCCTAATCCTTTCCTGATTTATTCAATAAGTAGGATTTACTGAGAGCATTCCCCCCAAAACTTCACATGTATCATATATAGAATAAGAGTGACAGAACCAAGACCATCATTATGTTAAAAAACAAAGTACCTCATATTACTATTATATATGAATTAAATTGAGACATAAAATAACAATACAGCTAAAATAGAAAGCTGCAAAAGGCATAGTTACCCTACTAAAATGTTTTTTAAATAATTCCCGGATTAATTATATGTAGCCTGCACTTACTGATAAGCTGAAGAGTCTCGATATAATTTCCAAAATCAAAAGATCAATCAAGTTCAAAAGATGGGGAAGATTTAGAAAACTTGGGCTAGTGAATATTAAATACAAAACGTAAATAACATGTTGGGTATTTTTTAAAACCTTTATTTAAGTCAGACAATCACAATGTGTTGTGTTGACCCATGTAACACAACATATAGAACATTTGTCTAAATTTACAATTGAAATATAAGTACATGAAGTACATGCCAATTTGGTTATTAAAGAAAGAAGATAAAAAAAATCGCAGTATGTAGTATAAATTAGTGACTTCTTCAGACAAACATCTCTGTGAAATGTTTTGTAACTGACATGGATTGAGACTCAAAATAACATTAAATTTCAATTAAAAAACAGTTTAAAAGATGAAGTTGAGTTAAGAAATGCAGCTTTGTGAATATGTAATTTCCCCACTGAGATAAAAAGGTTAACAATAAAGCACAAACTGTTATCATCACATTCAAAATAAGTGACAACATGTTTACCTTCAATATTAAAAGCATGTGATGTTTTTGCACAAGACATAATTTTCAAAGTCTTTCCAAAATGTAATACAATATGGACAACCATATGCAAGGCAAGGCAAGGCAGCTTTATTCGTATAGCACATTTCAGCAACAGAGCAATTCAAAGTGCTTTACATAAACATTCAAGAACTTTGCGACAAAGTGCAAAAGAACATTAAGACATAATTAAAACAGTTATAAAAACATTAAATATTAGAAAATAAAAACAAGCTAAAAATAAAAGCAAGGATAGAAGCTAAAATAGAATATAACACACAAGAGTAAAAGCTCTAGTGCAGTATCAGATCATTATCTGGTTTAACAAAAGGCAGCAAACAGGAAAGTGTTAAGCTTTGATTTAAAAGAACTCAGAGTTGGAGTTGGTCCTGCAGGTTTCTGGGAGTTTGTTACGGGTATTTGGTGCATAAAAACTGAACGCTGCTTCTTCTGCATGTTTAGTTCTGACTCTGGGGACACTAAGCAGACCTGATCCAGATGACCTGAGAGGTCTCGATGGTTCATAACACAGCAGAAGATCAGAAATCTACTGATACCATAAAACGATGCATTATACTTCTTCTTCAGTCTCGCAGAAAGTTAATTTGTTATAAACGTCAGGTGGAAAAAATGGAAATAAACATGTTTGTTGGATATATTTTGTGTCATATTTTCAGATGATGTTGGGTTTCTTTTAATTTGAAAAATCCTACCCGGGTGTGACGCAGCTGCTGACGTCAATACCAGGAAGTTCCAACACAGTCCATGTTGTTAGCATGTTGTTAGCTTAGCTGGACGTGTTGCTCTGAAGCTGAATATCTCTCGTTTGGCTTTTCTTCTTTATAAACAAAGTGAAACTATCGTATTTGGTTTGCTAGTTTATCGTTTCACGTGGGACTAAACGCACTCGTTGTTACTTTGAATCCCCGGTTTGTGCTATAATGCGTCATTATCGTGTGTGTTAGCGGGCTAACTAACAAGCTAACAGCTAGTTGAGGTTTGTTTTGGTTTTTAATGTTAAACATTAACGTCACGTCCACGCTGCTTGGACTCAGTCTCCAGTGATAATAACGTATATTGAAAGATTTATGTTGCTATAATCCAGATTAATCCGGAGATTATTGTGTCTGTTTGACTTTACAAAGCACAGAGTAAATGTAAATTAAGTGTACCAGCTAGCATCGTTAACGTTATCCGTCACTTAGCTACCAGTGTTGGTCCCTTTGCCCCCCGAACAGTGGACGTCTGGCGAGCTGAAAGGGCTCCTCAGTGAACCGGATCCAATGCGTGGGATGATGGGCAGCCAGAGTAGTCCAGTCAAGAGTTACGATTATCTCCTGAAGTTTCTTCTGGTGGGAGACAGCGATGTTGGAAAGGGAGAAATCCTGGACAGTTTACAAGACGGATCAGTAGAGTCTCCCTATGCTTACAGTAGTGGTGAGTAACAAGCTGTGCTTTTTGTTTTTCAGTTGTTTAGAAAATATTAAAAGAGCACTGGACTGATCAACATCGACTAATTTTGTGTGGATTGTGTGTAATCTGCAACCATCTTGGACTCAAACCACTGGCACACTTTACACTACACATCCTATATATACACCACTTTATAGACTGCACATATTACATGTATTTATTGATGGACTGTACACACTATGTTCACCCATTCACTCTGTATCTTTTATATCATTATTATTGTTTTTATATTTTTTGTATACCTTTACTTCTCCTGTATTTTAACTTTAAACATGCACTATCTACCTTTTAACATGCACTATTTGGCACACTTTACACTCACTTTACACTATATATCCTATTTACCACTTTATTGCTGACTGCACATATGCACATATTACATTTATTTATTGCACATTCTACATTTATTTATTGACGGACTGTACACACTATGTTCACCCATTCACTCTATATCTTTTATATCTCTATTATTGTCTTTATAATTTTTGTATACCTTTACCTCTCCTGTGATTCACTCTGTTTGCTGATGTTGCTGCTTTGACACCTGAATTTCCCTCCGGGGATTAATAAAGGTTTATCTTATCTTATCTTATCTTATCTTATCTTATTTCACTCTGTTTGCTGATGTTGCTGCTTTGACACCTGAATTTCCCTCCGGAGATTAATAAAGGTTCGTTTTATCTTCTCTTAATCTCAGGGATTGATTACAAGACCACCACAATCCTGCTGGATGGGAAAAGAGTGAAATTAGAGTTATGGTAAGTGTTTTTTTTTTTTTTTAGCAATGTAGAATTATCAAGTCAAAAGTGGCGTAATGGACTAACCCATACCATATCGGTGTACTTACCGTACATGCTTATGTGTGTGTTTTCAACAGGGACACATCTGGGCAGGGCAGATTCTGCACCATCTTCAGGTCTTACTCTCGTGGAGCACAGGTGATGACTTGTAGAGTCATTTTTGTTTGTTTAGTTTTTCCCTCGTTATGTAATTCTACGTATATGTTAACTTGTATGGCCTTCATTCCACAGGGCATCCTGCTTGTGTATGACATCACTAACGGCTGGTCGTTTGATGGCATCGACCGCTGGATACGGGAAATTGACGAGGTAATTCCATTCAAACCATTTCTGGCT
>CAKALG010045219.1:0-21458 GCA_916700815.1 Helicolenus hilgendorfi
AGTGCAGGAGAGGAAAGAAGCCTGTAAGGCTTATTTAAAGTCCCCCCCTATTTAAACAAATAAAAAAAAATGTCATTAATACTCTTCTAATGCAAAACAAAACAACCAGAAAATAAAGAACACATAACACAAAAATATCTATAAACACAAAAACGCACATGCAAGCATAAACAGTAGTAAAATAAAATAAAAAATAGAATAATATAATATAATAATACAAAATAAAAATCACAATTTCCCAACCCAAGATGACATCTTAAAATTCCTTGTTTTGTCCGACCAACAGCAGAAAGACATTCAATGACATAATAAGCTGGAAACAGCAAATGTTTGATATTTGAAACTTTATAAATGAATTTAAACAATTATGTGATTTTAAAAATTGTTGGCCATTTGTTTTTTTTGTCAATCAATTAATCAACTAATTATACACTATATGTAATTGAGATTTAATTTGCGGATGCTCAAATGAAGACGATTTGCTCTCTCTGGAAAGCAAAACAAACAAAACTCTTTTCATTGAAACATCAGAGCTCCACCAGCTGAAAGTCCAGCAGTACAGATAGCTAGGCCTACATGTAGATAGGAAGTTACAGACTCTTAACATGTTTACTCTCTCTACATCAAGAAGCCTCTTGGTGAGGATGAAGAAATACCACTTCTGTTTGACAGAGCCATTATTAAAATGTCTGTGGCATTCAGGGATTACTGAAACATTGTGACTCAAGTCATAAAATCTTAATGTCTTGCCCACAAAGATCGCCGTCTTTCCAGGAGTTGAGCACACTGTCAGTGAAAGTCGTAGCAGCCGCCTCACATCCTGAACAGGGAGACGACACACAACATCCCACAGCGCAGCTCAAACACATACAAGACGTTCTTTGTTCCGGCGAACAATGAAACCGATAAATAGAAGAGCCCATAGTTCACATTTGTCCTCACTAAATCAAATGTCTCCATGGGGTGTTGTCTAATGCAGTAAACGGGGATCTGTATCTTTCCCACAACCCGTTGTGTTGTTACATTACATTAGAGTTATTGACAGAATCTTTAGTCTAAAGCACCTCAGACTAAATGCATTCAAACTCCAGAAGAACAAGATCTAGATGTCATTGGCATCCTAATTACACATAAGCATGTGTTGATGTGAGGCTATGTGGAGGGTTAAAGGTGAATGATAAACACTGAGAGTTTATGGTTCTGCTTTTCTTTAAAGACGTTATAGAAAGAGCCCCGCATTTGTTAGTCTGTCTATTTTGCATTTCTATTTTTCTACTGTAAAACTTCCCTGTCATTTACATCCGGGTCTATATTTTTCTCCACATCACACCCACCGAAATGTTTGCTGTGTTGCACATCCATCGTTGGCATGATGACATCATCATCTCAGGTCAAGTCCATAACCTCAGTGATGTGAGATTTGTGTTTGTAAAGATTTCCATCACCATGCTGAAACAATTGTACTTTTATTGAGCAATGGAAAGAGTGGTAGAATACTCTACTACTGAAATGCTACATTACAGTATTATGAAACCTCACATTGTACAATTTGACACTGTAACAACGTTGGGCAACTGCTGCCACCATAGCTTCCGTTCTTACATTCACACAGCTGCTCCATGTCCTACAGGTGTTTATTCTCTTTGTTTATTTATTTAGCAAACACCAGAGGCCAACTTACTATGGAGGACAAAGCCTGCCAAAATAAAAGAAAATGAATGAATTAATGAATAAATCAAAAAATAAATATCTAAATTAATAAATAAAAACATTTTAAATAAATAAAAAATACATGCAAAAATAAATAAATACATTTAAGTGAGTAAAAATAAATAAGTAATAAATAGATAAAAAAGGGGAAATTAAATAGAAGATTACACAAATAGGGGAATTAATACAAAGGTGAATAAATAAGAAGCAAATCAAAACAGAAATATCAATTTATGACACATTTTATGAATGAATTAATACCTACATTTATTTGTAATATCATTTTGGTACATTTAATCGATTAATATATTAAATAATTAATTAATTTTATTATTTATGTTTAAGTCAACAATCAATTTACCAAATCCACTTTGTCTGAACCAATCCGACAGCATCCAATCAAGTTGCAGGAGAAAACCATGAAGAACTAACGTTACGTTACTGAGCAGCAGTTAGGGAAAAAAATATAATTCTATATATATATAAGACAATTTCGTATGTTTACAAAAACTACGCGGTGGTCAACTCAAAACAAATAGTTTTACAGACGGAGACGCAAATGGCATTACATTGCTGAAGAGCACATTATGACTTGTTTAGGGCTCGAAACTCACTGGGACTTGACTTTGGACTTGAGTGCAAAGACTTGAGACTTACTTATGATGTACTTGTGACTTGGTCCGTCCTCTGCCTTGCAGTGTATCTCACAGGTAAATGTACCTTTACCCTCAAACAATAACTAACCGTACTGTGATTCATCAGTTTTACGAGGCAGCTGAGTGACAGCAGATCTCGTTAAACTCATGATGCAGGTTAACAAGCAGGTCTCTCAGATAGCTTGTAGATATTGGCTGCCAGAAAGAGGGAACTGCCCGGCCCCATGCTGTATGTCAACAGACAGAGGAAATTTATAACAGAGCTGATGAATGTGGACATGGCATGGTCAGGATGGCCATAAACATTTTTTCCTGTATCTGGTGCTAATTAGATTCTGCTTTGATAAACAGAGACATCGACCATCTCCTTGACAACAACAAAACCTTTTCTCTTTCACGGCTGCAAAATACTACAGCGGCTGCTGAGGTGCCATGAGCTTTTCATTTTTAGTGATCACAACTTCAAATGCTTTCACTTAACTGTTAATGATCACCAGTTGTTTCGAGTCTAAGTCATGTGACTCGAGTTCACACCTCTGCTGCTTTGTTGTTTCACAAAAACTGATTAAAACTCATCAATGACACTAGACTAAATGGATGAGACGAAAACAAACGTGCAGTTTACAACAGAGCCACATATTATCCGTGGAATGTGGAGAAAGTATTACAGTAATTGCAGGAGCCAACAAGTCTTCACTTGCACACACAGGTGAAGTCAGGTGAGCTTTATTTGTACGTCTGCTGTCAGCTAGCTTTTGCTAAATTGCAAATAAAAAAAGCAAAATTCATACTCATAATAATAAAAAAAAGCATTGGTGTATTTTATGATTGTTAATTAGACTGCTGTCTTGGCGCCTGTGCATGTTTACACTGTGGTGGTACATGATTGGGTTATTATCATTATTATGCACAAACAGAGGTTTCCTGCTGTTTTAGCTGGTATGATAGAGCTTGTTTATCTTTATTCAGGCACTTTACCTCACACGATGTCTGTCTACAGATAGCAAAAATGTTGATTTGCCTGTTCTACTTATCTTTGTTGTTTAATCAAAGCTTTATCTGTATGTGTTGGACAGTTTTGTGAGGGTGGGCTACATGGTTGAATGTCATGAGGGGCCCCATTCGAAGTGCATTAAACTTTAGAAAACAGAGCAGAAAGGCTATTAATTTGTGTTTTAGATAGAGTTGATTAGCCAAGCTGATAACACGTGGGCTCCTGAGGGAGCACTGTTCAGTTACGCTGTGATAAATTGAGCTCATCAACAGCGGCAGGTCAGTGACAGGAGCAATCTGTAAACAAGACACTGTTAGCTGGCTTCCAGGAGTCCTCTGGCAGAATTTCAATTTACAATTGTTTTCACGTAATGCTCTCACATACTGCACTCACATGTACAATGCAACGCCTCAAGAAAGCAGTTTTGTCACTGTAGGATATTTCACCATCACAAACTGTCAAACATAATGACATTTGTCCACAGAATATGCAAGCGGTGGATCGTTGTATGATTACCTGTCCAGCGCTGAGAGTGAAGAAATGGACATGGGGCAGATCATGACATGGGCTGCAGAGATCGCCAGAGGTAAATGTGACAATTATTTTATCTCCTTGATTATATCAGTAAATAACAGCTAGAGAATTGTACCTGCCAATAACAGTGTCTTTGTTTTAATTAATTAATTGGAAACCTTCATTTTTGCAGGGGAAAGTCATTGAGAGAAAGCACAGTTTTACAAAATATCAATAGGTTACACACATGTGGTTCATGATGATGAAATCCAACTCAACAACTACAATTTATACTAAACGTAGACAACGGTTGTAATATGACAAATAAAATATGAGAAAGACAGCAGCTAGAATTAAAAGGCTGGTGCGATATGTTTTGTGTCAGGGTTTTATTAATGAAAAGAAGGCAGCGCTGCTTGTGTCTATAGAGATGTTTTGTTTGGATAGCAAACAGTTATAATAAAACTGTGGTATATGCTTATAAACTATGCCAGCAATGTCAATAGTTACACGAAATGAAACCTGGAACAATTGTTTACTACCTTCTTCAGTTTGAATTTAAGCTTCCATGTCTCTTCCTTGAATATGACCCTAAAAGACAGCTTGATATCTACTCAAAAGTCAAGATACTTTGCAATTTTATAAACATTCAAAATATTGTGAATAAATGGAAAAAAAGATTGAGAAAAGCACAAAGATTATCTTTTTTTATATGTTCGTTTTATACAAGATTTAGATTGATGATGATGATTTTAGGATGCAATCAAAACTGAGCCACAAATGATTAAGCACAAGATCAATTGTTTCTGCATTTGTCCATCATATACAGTAGTACAGGCCTATTCAACTGGCAACCCGTGGGCAGAATCCTGCCCTTAAACAACCTCAAACATCATTTATAAATATGAAACAAGAAACAGCCACGGTTGGGAAAGTACTCAAAGTTTTACAAAAACTGTTTGTCTCCTGGCTCAAGTCCGCATTCGTTGCATTCGTCATTACAGATGTTCACACTGATGTGTGTGTGTGTGTGTGTGTGCAGGCACTCTAGGTCTACTTTTACATGGAAATTTAAATAAACAGGAGTCAATGAGTCTTGATATTGCTCATTAATAAAATCCAAATAGTATACATTTACACTCAAAGCAGCCCTAGGTCTCCCTCATCGCTCTGCACATACAGTATTTCAACAAAGATGAAAGATGCATTATTTTCTCCTGTGATGGATCAGAGCCACTAGTGTATACTGTATATACGTTTCCAGTGATCTGCCTCTGATAAACATCTCTTTATTTCTGTTTTAGGAATGCACTATTTACATTCAGAGGCCCCCGTCAAGGTGATCCACAGAGACCTAAAGTCCAGGAATGGTAACTGATTTGATTTCTAGAATCATTTTATGTGTTTATACGTGAATGCTTCATATTCTTTAAAGTGAATACACACTTGTATTTTCTCTTCCAGTTGTTGTGGCAGCAGACAAAGTTCTCAAGGTGGGTTTTCATTATGACTTATAACCTGTAAAGTTTCATCTCAGATACATTTTGTTGCACAATAAGCGCTCTTTAATGAGTTGATATTGTCTGGTAGCTGAATGTTTCATCGTTGAATTTGAGAGGATTATGAGCATGAAATACTGGTACGTTATTTACCTACAGTATGTGGACACAAGAGGGCAGTGACTAACTTAGCATGTACTGACAGCATCACAGCATATGAGACTACTAGAAAGGAGATTTAACAAGAATTCATCACAATATATTGTACATTTTATTTGAAAGAGAGGTAGTATAGTATGAACAACTATTCAAGAACTCCAGAAATATTCTGAAGCCTCTTTTGTATGTATCTAATGTATCATAGAGACAAGAGCATAATGTGCCAAATTGCAGTGATGAAAATAGCAATTGAGCCCAGGCCTTAATGATGTGATTACAGTACAGTAGATACCCACATTTGTAGCATTTACTAACACCAGCATCACCACCAGATGCACACTTGCAGATTATTACAGACAAAAATCTGCATTGCTAGTTTGATTAGTGCATAATAAGTACAGTGTTATATGGATGGTGGTTATGGATACCAAAACAAACATTTAGATTTAGTTGCAAAGATAATCTCAACTCTGTTTTTTGTCACTTCAGATCTGTGATTTCGGGGCATCCAAGTTCCTGACCCACACAACGCACATGTCCTTGGTGGGCACGTTTCCCTGGATGGCTCCGGAGGTGATCCAGAGTCTGCCTGTGTCTGAACAGTGTGACACTTTCTCCTACGGTGTGGTGAGTGACAAGAAGGGAAGGAGGGGAAAGCAGCAATCTCATAACGCTTATATAAGTTTTACATTTTAGATTCTATTGATCATTGTTTTGGCGCTTATTGTCTTCTTCAGGGTAAGAGCCAGCAATCATCTGACTGACATGTAGTGTCTAGGACAGTTGCCTTTATTCTTATAATTAAAGACGACCCATTATGCTTTTGTTCTTTTACCCTCTCCTTTAGTATGTTATATAGTTTTTTATGCATGTAAAAGGTCTACAGAGTTACAAAGCCTTAAGTCCATGACAAAGAGAGTAAGCCCCGATCATACGGAGTACATTTTAGCAGCCTGAGGCGGCTTTTAATTGTAATTGTAGTAATTGTTTTCAATGAGATTGAAGCATTTTGCGTGCTGCTTTTGCGTTGCTGAACGCCTCACGTTTATCCGCGCTATGCGCCTCGCGTTTACACAGGAGCGCCCTGAACACCTCGAGTTGAAAAATATTCAACTCAGAACGGAGAAGCACCGTTTTTTTCCTCATCGTGGTTACTTTTGCTGTATACCTGGAGCTTTATGACTTTACCAACAGTAGTTACCATGATCTGAACAGAAAACACTCACTTGAAGCCCCGCCTTTTCTTCCGTAACGCAGTGATTTCACCAAGTAACACATTTTCATAATACCTGCCTAGCAGCTAGTTTGGTGCGCCCTCAAACAAAAGTAGTTAGAGTGGAGCTTGAGAAGAGTCTGAAGAGTTTGGTTTGGTTGACCTATCAAAGCAGACTGGGATTTTCAGGAGGGGTATGAGAAAAATGAAGCGTTTTTTAACATTAAAGCATGTAAACATGTTCTAGTAAAAACCCAAAATACAAGTATGCACCTGCAAATAGGCTCAATAGGTCTTCTTTAAGAGAAAGTTCTGTGCTCTAACGTTCCTAAGTGTTACAGCTTGGTCTCAGCTACCAAATTAGAGCTCCAGAGGTCTCCTAAATCTGTTTAGAGTCTACTTTCCAACTAATCGACAAGCAGTTTTGATGGAGTATACTGGCCCCTTTAGACTGCAAAAGTCACTGTCAGCTTATTTATACAAAGTTCCTAAATTTGACTTTTTATTAAGAGTTTTTTGACTCATGAGTCAAAGTTTAGGGCCGTTCTTAAGACCATTTCTTTGATGTCTGTCATTTCTTTCTCAGTTATTCTACAAATAGTGTCATCAAATCCAGTGAAAATGTATTCATCATGGCACATCAAAAAGATCAAAAAACAAACAAGAACAGTGAGACTCACAGCCTAACCCATTTATAAAATTTTGTTTTTTAAAGGAAAGATTTGACCGACAATAATGCGTTTTATTTCTGTCTTAAAAAACAAACCGCTGTTAAATTGAATCAAATAAGTTCAATGCATTTGTAGGAATTGCATTGAAGTCACGGCTCAAAAAACAACAACTGTCAGTCAACCAGTCCCTCTGTTATTTTCATTTCTGCATTTTTTTCTCTGCTTAAGTGGACAGTAGAAATTATTTTGACCTTTGCAGAAGTAACTTTCTGTGTCTTTCTACTTCCTGAAACTTGAAGTGAAGTTGCTGTCTTAAGACTTTTGGGAGTAGTTTCAAAATGGAAACCAGTTACCAGCTTGAAAATGGCAGTTCCTATAATACAAGAGTAAATTTCTGATATAAATTCATCATAAATATGTGTCCTCAGATATACAGTAGGTAGGATTTTACAAGCTAAACAGATAAATGTTTATGATTGCAATGAGTGCTTCCTATGTCAGAGGTACTGCAAAATGATTGCAGAGTTACAGTAAGTATGCAGACACTTTTCTGAGGAGTTGATTTCTGCAGTTAAATACATACAGTACATGTAATGAGAGGCAGCTGGCGAGTGCAGAAATGCAGAAATATGGTACACGACATATACAGTAGGGCCCTTGGGTGTTTGAAAAATGACTCTCCTTCACCTTTTCATGATGTAATTTTTCAAAGATGTCGACGCAGGTTGTTATTTCTGACACTGCTGAATACCAACTGAGAAGCACCTAAATTATCAAGGGAGTACTGTTATTGTACTTCAGAAATCACAGCAGCCTTTAATCGTTGTTGGAAATCTAAAATTCATCTTTTTGTCTATTATGTATGTTTCAATTGGTCTCCAAGAAAGAAAGAAAAGTGTTTTTAATGTTTATTTATATATGAATGCACATGCTGCACAAACAGATAAAAAGTACTTTTATAATATTTATGTATTTATACCTTTTTTTCTGTGAAAGCAAACCCAGAGGGGCAAAACAGAAGATTCATAGATGTTGTGCATACACATATATGTATGTGTATAATTGTACACTATTATAACTTGTTTGTTTACTGACCCTGGCTCTCGACTTCTGTGGCAGGTGCTTTGGGAAATGCTCACCCGTGAGATTCCTTTCAAAGGCCTGGAAGGTTTACAAGTGGCCTGGCTCGTGGTGGAGAAAAACGAGGTACTGTAGTGTGTGATTACATGTATATACCGTATACAGTATTCACACTTGGAACTGGGGAATCATTATTGTCCAGTTAAATAAACTTTCCTTCCTATTTTAGTTCTATATTAATAGTAGATGTAACCTATAATAGTAGAGAATTGCAGATCTATAATATATAAGTATATATATATATATGTATGTATGTAAGGTACTTATCCATAGTCAGTGTATTACCTACAGTAGATGACGGTCAGCACGCCCCCAGTTTGGAGAAGCAGACAGGAGTTACCGCACGGAACCAAAGCAATGTACTCCTGTGGACGGGGCCGACAGCAAAACATATTTTAGCCACCTAAAAGAAAGGCCCACCTACTGTAAACAAATCAATATTAGTTTAAGTGTAGACGCTATATTTAGAATATTCTCACGGTTTTCTCTTGCAGTCAGACAGAACTGAAAGTGAAAGTGTCTCAGCGTCTCAGCACAGAGTAGCATGAGGCAGGACGAGAGAGGAGGCGGAGGATTTGGTGTCAGAGCGAAAAACAAAAGCACCTATTTGCCAATATTTCGGATTTAAGTCCAATGCTATAAGGGAACCATAATGTTAATGAGGCAATCTGTAAATGTTTGGTATGAAGCCGTGCGGAGGACAGCCGGTGAGTTATAGCCGCTGTGCGCAGCGAGCTCCGAAGAGGTCAAACACACATCCATCCGACGTTATGTTATGACTTGATCCCATCTCCCAAATTAGAGCTCCAGATGTCTACAATCCGACCATTCGACAAGCAGTTTTGTATAGTATACTTGCCAATTTAGACTGCAAAAAGTTACTTTCAGCTTGTTTATACAAAGTTGCTCAGTTTTACTTTTTAACTAAGAATTTTTTGACTGATGAGTCAAAGTTTAGGGCCATTCTTAAGACCATATCTTTCTCAGTTATTAGTTATTAGTAAGCGCTCTACAGATATCGAACGTCATCTTTTCTTGTAAAATGTCTGGTGTAATCGGTAACATCGGTGTTGTCACAAGTTTATTAACCGATGGGGGCGTGTTGACCGTCATCTACTGTAGGGAATACACTGACTATGGATAAGTACCTCATACAACCCCATTTCAAAACAGCGAACTATCCCTTTAACTCTCAGCAAGAAAGTGAATAAGCGTATATTCCAAAATGTCAAACTATTCCTTTAAATCAGCAGCTCATCCTACATCTGACTGTGTTTCAGAGGTTAACCATCCCGAGTGGCTGTCCTGCCAGCTTTGCTGAGCTCATGAGGAACTGCTGGGCAGCAGAGCCAAAAGTGAGTGATCCGCTCAGTCACATTAGCATGCAAATTGACAACACATGTATGCTTTCATTTGGATCATACAGAGAAAATGTTTGTGTGTTGATTTAGGAAAGGCCAATGTTCAAGCAGATCCTCTCTACTCTGGAGTCCATGTCTAACGACAGCCAACTTCCTCAACAGTGCAACTCTTTCCTTCACAACAAGGCTGAATGGAGGTAATGTGATTCTCCCAGGCCCAGTAAATGTATTTATAACTCTCTTTTTTTCACCAATATACTGCCTCAGCCTAAGGAAATGTGCAACTGTTTCAAAGAATGATGTGGAAATGTAGCTGATGGGGGCCATGAAATACAAAAAAGGACTTGAGATTGTGCATATAGATCTTTAATAATTACACTGATAGCTACATAAAGGCATGAAAACCTCCAAAGAATCATCCATCTGGATATACTTCCTCTCTTTACCCATAAGGCCCTAAAAATAATCACCATCTTTTTCAAGTAGAAGTGTTTAATTGGGTTGTATGAGCAGCTGGAGGTTTGGTGGTGTTCAGCACAGCCTGAGTCTCAGCTGTTACTTTATTCTCTGTCTGCCTCTCTGCGGGGCTTGTCTGTGCTCTGAGGTTTTTCCCTCAGAAGTTGTGCTGGTGGCATCATGTCCAGGCAGCCATCTGCAGGTGGAGCAGGTCGGAGTGAATCTCGCTGCTGGAAAACAGAAACCGAGAATGTGTGACACAGAAAGACGCATTTGTTGTAGCTCAAGAGGTTTGATAGTAGCTGGCTGAAAGTGGAAGGAGAGGCTTGTGGGTAATCAGAGCAGGAGGCAGCTTCACCAGAGAGGGCGAAGAGATGTTATGTTGGCCTCAGAGCAGTGAGACCTGACTGATCTCTTGTTACTATTTCTCTCAGTTAGCTCATTTGCATTGCCAATTACCAAGAAATAGATAGAGCATATAGTGAAAACTTAAAAGTGTACGGTTAAAGTGCTAACTTTTGGCTTTTGTCATACCCCATAGCTTAAGACCGTGTCCCAGCCTCCAGTCAATAGTCTTGGGTATGCAGCACACTGAATATGCTTAGTAGTGTTTCTCCCACTGGCCTTAACCCACAAGCTCCTGCTCAGCCTACAGACTTTACATTGTGATGACGTCACAGATTTTAAAATCAAGGAAAGTTATACAATTATAAAACCTCCATGGATTAAAAAAATCATAATAGAAAGAGTCATAATCAAACTTGTTTGCAGTTTTAGGTGTCCTCTCAACAGTTTTACAGACGTCTCTTTAACAATAGTGGTCTATGGGGAAAATGCCTTTTGCGCCGCAGATTTTTTGCTGCAATACCGTGAGAGGCTACTGGGAAAAAATGAAATCAAGGCTGAGCGGCGTCACCGTATCCAGTAGACATCCATGGGCTGCACTTACGCATACAGCGGTGCTTTGAGCTAAATGCTAACATCAGCATGTTGACATGCTCTCAATGACATGCTGATGTTTAGCAGGTATAATGTTTACCATGCAGGTATAATGTTACCATGTTTACCAACCACTAAATTAATATATTGTGTTCTAATTATCTATCCAGGAAGTAAATATAGACTGAGCCACATTAGTTAAATATCATGTTACACTCTGCAACAGACCAGTTTGGACAGAATAAGAACAGACTTAATAAAAAATAGACTTCTGCAGTGTACAGGGTGATGTGAAATCCCAAAACATTTGTCAGGAAAGTGGGAGGAAAGAGAGCAAATTATTTGGGAAGTTGAGCAAGAATAGGAATTGTTTGAAGTGGGAAGCGTTGGGTTGGAGGATCCGGAGGACCGGGAGGAGTAAGGATGGGCTTTCCTGCCTCATGTGTTTATGAACAGAAAGTGTGAGAACTAAGTTTTTGTTGGGCTGCAGCTCAGCATGGATTTCCACGACACACTGTGCAGCCCCACCTGCTGGGCAAAGCAAACTTCCCCCAACGTGAAGTGAACATGAGACATTGTCCTGTCCTTGGCATTCGAAGCTTCAGACACAGACTAATCACCTTCTGACTGCAGGGCATTACTGGTGTTGTTTACAGTTTTATTTTGTTTTAGTATATGTCACTGCTTACTGCCCTAGTACTCTAACTGAGACTAATTTCACTACTCTGGGTTGTTTAAAGGATAAGGCTGGTGATATTTAATATTTTCTTATTGTCAACAAATCCAATGAAATGACCAAAACTTAAGCTAAGAACTCCTTAACCTCTTAAACCACACTGACCTGCTGGTGAGTTACTCATTGCAAACAACTGCTGTGCAGCCAAACCCGCATAACTTCATTTCAAATTCTAGTGGAAATCCTAAAGTTTTCAAAGATGCCAAATATTTACATTGAATGGAATAATGCAGCCGTAAAATACATGGAGTCTTACACATATCATATGTCAGTTAACCTTAAAACTAATTAAGTAAAAGAAAATAAGTAGGGAAACCTGGATTTTTAGGGGTTGAAACCAGTGGGCAACCTCCAAGTGCCTTAAACTTGCATTCTTTCTAATAGCCAGCAGGGGGCGACTCCTCTGGTTGCAAAAAGAAGTCTGATTGTATAGAAGTCTATGAGAAAATGACCTCACTTCTTACTCGATTTATTACCTCAGTAAACATTGTAAACATGAGTCTATGGTCTCAATCGCTAGTTTCAAGTCTTCTTCAATACAGCATGATGTTCATTTAGTAAATTATGGTCCCATTTAGAGTCAAAATAAACCATAAAGCAGGGTATAATTTAGGACATGGCTACCTTGTGATCGGCTACCACAGCGTTGTCTGGTCTGGGTGTTGTCCACGTATTCATCTTACAACTTAAACCCTTTCACAGTGTGTTTTCAGTTCATGAAAGTTAATTATGATCTTTTTGGTCGCCTAAAAATGTTTTATTCAGCATTCGATTGTCCTCTCGTGTCACTTCTGGTTGCAAAAAAACAAGATGGCAACGGCCAAAATGCCGAACTCGAGGCTTCAAACTAGTAGTCCACAAACCAATGGGTGGCGTCACGGTAACTACATCCACTTCTTATATACAGTCTATGGTTGAAACACATTAATGAGTCACAGCGTTGCACTGGATGACACATTTCTTCATTTCAGTCAACACTGTAGTTTACTGAGTCAATCCCACGTACACATCCTGCTGCAAAAATTGTCTGTAGGGGCACCAAATGTGTATTAATCCGCAGCTGAAAATAGTTCCCAACAAATGCACTATTTAGTCCTATTTAGACATTTTGCTAAAAACTACTGTGCCCAGCTGTTTTAGGACACAAGACAGCCTTTTTAAAAATATAGATATGCGCGACCCATAAAGATTTACCTCTTTATTAGGAAGAAATAGGCTTGGAGCTGAGTGCCACAGACAGGGTAGGGAAGTTAGAAAGCATTAAGAGACGGACTAATGCTGAGTGTCCATATAGCATTTTTTTCTGAGCGCCAGCGCATTTTTTCAACTCTTACCAATGAGGAAAGAGCATATGCAGCCCCCTAAATAAAAAACGCTACACCCAGTGTCCTTTCTCAGAGCACACCGACTTTTTTGTGGCCGCACCGAGCGGTTCTAGTTGAAAATCTCTTAACTTTTCAGAAAGGTACTGGATGGCCTGCCAGCGCTATATGGACACTCAGCCTTACACGTTGATGGTTTTGGTCTTTTTTATGGGATTTGTTGATAAAAGGAAAAACATGTTATCATGGCTTTAACATATGGAAAATATTAAATGTGGAGATAATTGGTGAGTTGTTGACATTGTTCTGTTACTGTATACTACAGGTATGAGATTGAAGCTACACTTGAGAGACTTAAGAAGCTGGAGAGAGACCTGAGTACCAAAGAGCAGGAGCTGAAGGAGCGAGAGCGCCGCCTAAAGATGTGGGAGCGCAAACTCATCGACCAGTCCAGCACCCCGGTGAGTTCCTCATTATCTCCACTCCACCTTGGTCCACCTTCACCCTCAGGACAGCCGCCACCAACTGTCATGTGGTCACAGCAGCAGCAGCACATCACGTTACTGTAACACTGCTGTTCACATGTTTCCTCAGTCCCACTGGGAGAGGGACAGAATTCCCCTGATCCTCCTCTGGGGAAACATGGAAATGGGAAAGCAGTGAAATGAAAATAAAAAGTGTGGAATGAGAAGTGAAGGGAAAAGCACATTATGAGAACATTATGTGCAGTGTATATTATTGGCACTACTTCATTTATGTGCAGTGTAGTGCATGGTTGCCCTACAAGTACATTTGCATCATGATGCACAGAGTGAATGCTGCATTTCTCACTAGAATTCATATTGAATTGTGAGCGTTGCAGAACTGCAGTTCACACAGCTTCGCTGTTTGCTTTTGTTTCCTTGCATTGCATGCAAATGACACAACAGATTATATCATTGTTTGCACTTTGTGTTCCTGTGAACAAAACACGGTTGTTTTCCTCAAAATCGTGTATGACCGAATGCCACAGTAGTGTACAGGATAGACAACTTGAACACCTTTGGATCAAGTACACTGAAATCATTTCCTGTGTTTCCTTTCTTTTTCTATCTTCCCCTTATTCGTTCTTTTCTATTTCTTCTTGTTCGGGGTTAAAATTGTCCACTTTTTTATCTACAGTTATTTTGTGGTTTGAAACTGATTACTTACTTCCTTTTCTTTTCTATCTTCTCTTCTCTTCTTTCTCTCCTCTCTCCACTGTTTCTGCCTCTCAGCTCCTCTTACCTGTGGCAAAAAAGATAAGCGCTAAGTCGTTCTATCGGTCTAAGACGGAGGAATCAAACAGTTCACAGATGTCATGTCAGATCACAACCTCTGGTAACAAGGAGGTGAATCTGCAGTCCGTGATGAAGGGCTTTGAGGACATGTTTTCCTTGGACTTTGGCCGGCCCGTCCTGCACTCGGGCATGCAGGTCAACATGCAGGCCAGGCAGAACTCCTCCGTGTCGAGCTGTGTCAGAGAAGGACACAAAATCAACACAACTCTGGGGATGGGACGCTTCACTTGGTCTGACGACAGTGAATAAAGCTCTCCGACGCTCTGTGTCGCCACAGCTGCATCTGTCAAATACTGTATTCTCACTTAATGCATTATTGGTGTTATGGAAGCTCTATTTCATAATGAATTGCTTGTTAAGCCATGATTATTTTGATAATTTCAATAATCATGAGAAACACCAGAAAACATATCTTGGCTTCCTGTTTCTTCTGCTTTCAAGTTATATTAAGAAATGTAGCACCGAGATATTATAGAATATATTTGTAGCCCTCCACCTATGGATATTATGGATGTCATTTACCGTATGCCTAATGTACTGGATGTATAGTGCCATGCTGTGAAGAAAGAGCCACACGAGCCAGTTGCTTAGAGAAGGCCAGGCTTTTATGATGAAGTGACATTTTGCTGACATTAAGATTGGCCAATTTGTTCTGGATGTGGTGGAGTGCAGTTGTTGAGACGCAGTCTCTTACCAGGATGAGAAAGTACATGTTTTTTCCTCTGACTGACCCGGGTTCAAAACAGCAGGAGAGGGACTTTGCTGTGTGACTGTCAGCTTCATTCTCTCATTTTACGTTTTACTTTTCAAGACAGGTGTCTTGCTTAGGCCTGACAAGATTTAAAAAATTAAGAAAGAATGAATAATAACAATTAGGATTGGATATGGATTTTTTTCAGCCGATACTGATAATCGTTAATTACCTGCTTCTCTACACCGATACCGATAAGATCATTTTACATTTTTGTATTTTAAAGTGAAGTTCATAACCTGTAGTTAATGCACACCTGAGGGTAAGAACAGCTAAGATATAGTGAGCAAAGATGGATGACTTAATATTCCATAGCTCTGACCTAACCAAATCTTACTGACATCACTTTTTTTAACACAACAAAAACAAAGAACAGCTCTTCTTCTTCATTTCTTTATTTATAGTAAAATGCATCAAAAACTATTTTATTGCCAATTGCAATTGTGTTTTCTTCCTCTGAAACACATCCACACCAGCATCGACATGTTTGGCTGCACTTGTTCTTCTTTTCTGTGTTTATTGACGGATCGCAAAACAACTTTAAAAGTGCATACCTCCACCTACTGTAGATAGCGCTTGTTAAAGGAGCAGTGTGTAGGATCTGGCGGTATCTAGCCGTGAGGTTGCAGATTGCAACCAACTGAAACTTCTCCCGTGTGCCAAGCGTTTGGGAGAACTGTGGTGACCGACGCGAAAACACTAATGGCCCTCTCTAGAGTCAGTTGTTGTAAAAGTAGCGTAGGTCATTTGGAGCAGTGCCAGTGTATATAGTTTAGGCCTATGTGTACGCAGGAAGTGAGTGATGAAGCAAGAGAGAGAGAGAGTGGCGGTGATGGCATTGAGTACCGTTATCGACTCCGGCCCAAGCAAGAAAAGTTAACAGAGTTTGGTTTGTCCGTTCTGGGCTACTGTAGAAACATGGCGGACTCTGTGGAGAGCTGACCCGCTCCCTATGTAGATATAAACGGCTCAAGGTAACGAAAACACAACGATTCTTATTATCAGCTGATTATACAGTAAAAGAAAATATATTTATTATATTATATTCCATTTCTGCCAATAGATCCTCCTAAATGTTACACACTGGTCCTTTAAGTTAATGAAAGCAATTATGCTTCATATTATCAGCTGATAATTTATCGACTTTAATTTACTTATGGGAATAATACATAATAATATAAATCATTTCCCATTATAGGCCGATCATTTATTGGGCCGGATATATATCCTGCATCCATAAAAGGTTAAAAGGCCTCAATCAGAAGTCACAGATTTGACCAAACATAGATTTTACCTACAGTATCACACCATACGGTCTAACTGAATATTAGCCTCAAGACCTGCACTTTACAGTAGAGAAAATCGTATTAGCATTAGTGTTCAGTTAGGTATTAGGCTTCATCTGGGGGAAGGACATGCTTCCTTGAGCGTAGCACATTAAATTGTCCCCTTGGCTTGTTATCATCAGTCAGTCTCATGAGGACGTAATCCTCTGTATTCCTGTGTTGTTGCTTGTTAGCATCCTGCCATGAGCTAATATTCAAACATCGCCATCAAGCCCTATACACACTAGACTACACAATTAACACAGGCTCTTACCAATATTTACATTTCCCTGTGTGAAATGCAGACACTTCATAAACATCCAGCCTCCACACTTAAAGCTTTCACCAAAATCATACAACCAGCAGCTTCTTGATGTGACTTATTTTCCTGGATCCTTCACTGTTTTCTTAATAAATCTTTAAACTCTCTGCTGATCTGTTTCATGAGAATTATGTTGTATTACTGCTATTATTACTAAACCTTTTATGAGAGAAGACAGAACAGAGCGTGACTGATACTGTTTTAATACGATTGTAAAATATATTGCTTCACTAGGCATTTATGTTGAGCTGTTTCTTGTGATATTAACTTCATGGCACTTTGCAACTCCCAGTATTCATGGTCTGGTTACCCGTCATCCACTTGCCACATGGGGGCAGAATTGTGTGAACTAAACCCAACTCAGAGGCTTTTTTCTCCCTGCAGATTCCACACACACATATCATAAACACAAAAACTGTGCTCCCCATTTTGAATTTGAGAAAAAAGCATGGCAGCACATTTGTGAAATACAATATGCTGCTTGAAAAGTGATGTTAAGTCACTCCAATGAGACTTTGGCAGCGGCAGAGTGTTTCTGAATCTGTTTACTTCCGAACTGCAGCACTGGAGGAGGCGGAAAACGCTGCAGGGCTGAGTGGCTTTATGTGGCGGCGGGCTGCACTGAATGTATGGCAGCGACTGTCTCTATTGAGACCGGCATTCAGCTCATAATCTGAGCTGTTATCAGATGTCGTGGGAAGAAGACAGTGAATGGGGGATTACTCATTCATTTAGTCATCTTTCCTCCAATTTTCCATTGCATTATTTCTGTCATTACACACCAGTCTCATGATCACAATGATGAAATCTTTATTTTGGCTGGCAAGTTTCTGCCTGATTACATTTAATGAGCAATAAATGATTTATCATTCAGACAGATCACGTTAGATCAGTCAGACGGACATTTCGGTTTGATATAGACCATTAGAGGCGAGCACAATAACCGGAAAAGTAATGGCTTCGCAGACAGGGAAAACATGGCTATTTTCCATTTTAATAACATTTACTTAAGTCTTGTGATTTTTACTTTTAAATCTGTCTGTCATGAATACACACATGTGTCATACTGTCTGTATTTTATTGCTGTTACGTCTATTTGTCTTTTGTTTTTATGCAGTTGCTGCCCACCCTTGACATCTATACATGGACAGAGGAGCATGTGGTCAGTATCATTGTATTTACCTCATAACTAGTATATTCATTTAATTTTTCACATGCTATTACTATTAAAACTAGAGCTGCATAGATTAATCAATTAGTTGTGAACTATTAAATTAATCGGCAACTATTTTTATGATTGATTAATCGGTTAAAGTAATTTTTTAAGAAAAACAGGTCAAGATTCTCTGATTCCAGCTTCTTAGATGTGAATATTTTCTGGTTTCTTTACTCCTCTGTGACAGTAAACTGAATATTTTTGAGTTGTGGACAAAACAAGACCTTTGAGGACGTAATCTCGGGCTTTAGGAAACACTGATCGACATTCAAATTTCAATCGAATTTCACAATTTTTGACATTTTATGGACCAAACAACTAATCGATTAATCGAGAAAATAATCGACAGATTAATCAACAATGAAAATAATCGTTCGTTGCAGCCCTAATTAAAACTAATATATTACTGTTTTATTCCTTCAGTATTTCTGGATGCAGCAAATATTTGGAGCAGGTTTGTCCATTTACTTCATCTTTAATCCAACTTTGGCATCTTCAGACTCTATTTATTTGTGATCTGTTGTTTAAAAACTATCCTTTTCTATCTCAGGGGAGGGCCCGTGTGGCATGCAGCTCTACGCTGACCTGTTTAAAGATAATCACATCACTGGAAAGAGGTTGCTATTGCTCACGGAGAACGACATGCGGGACATGGGGGTTAAGTCCAAGGGTCACGTCATGCACCTTAAGGTAAGGCACAGTTAACCATTAACCACAACTGTCTTATTTCTTTTCATTTGAGCTGTGTATTGGCAAGAATCTGGCGATACGATACGTATCATGATACAGGGGTAAGGATTTGATATATTGCAATATATTGCGATACTGTAAGCAAGGCGATGTATTGTGATTTTTAAATCAAATTTTAGGAAAACTGTTAAAGTATAAAGAGCACACCACCATATGTATAAACTCTGAGTTTACGTTTTTATGCAATTGGAACAGTGGGATCTGCATTTATCACAGCCCCTGTAACATCCAACATCATAGCAGTACTTTGAGAGGACACATACACTGAGAGGGTGCATCTCTTTGCAAATGAAATCAAGTTTTGACCGAGTTCATCTTTGCATGTAAACTATTCATTAAAAATCATTAGCTTTTGAGAATCGATACAGTATCACAAAACATAATATCGCATTGATATTTGGAATTACAGTGAATCTCACATTTTCTCTTTCGCAGGGTGAAATTGAAAAGCTAACGAATGACTACCTCGGGATGGTCCATTTCCCACCTCTGTTAAAGGTATAAAAGTTTCTTCTTTATCTTCAGGAAGAGTTATTTTCTTGTGCATATTTGGTGCCTAAACTCTCATTTCTTTCCAGGATGAGCTGGGAAAGGAGGTGGAGAAGGGTAAAACTGTAAATCTGGAGCTGGTGTTTGGGTACCACTGGAAACCAGGAACCGGGAAATCTGTAAGTTTGTAGTGACACACACACACAAACACACACACACACACACACACACTGACTGCATCAACATATTCTGCAGCTGTGAGCATCAGATGTAGATTTGTTCTGTGAAGGGCAACCAAAAAATACAAGGACATTCACAAATAAATGTATGTACTAGGGCTGTGTAGCAACTGATTGTCCATAGTTAATCGCAAATTAATCGCACATTTTTTATCTGTGTATGTACCTTAAAGTGAGATGCGTCAAGTATTTAATACTCTAATCAACATGGGAGTGGGCAAATAGGCTTGCTTTATGCAAATGTATGTATATATTTATTATTGGAAATCAATTAACAACACAAAACAATGACAGATATTGTCCAGAAACCCTCACAGGTACTGCATTTAGCATAAAAATATGCTCAAATCATAACATGGTAAACTGAAGCCCAACAGGCAACAACAGCTGTCAGTGTGTCAGTGTGTTGACTTGACTATGACTTGCCCCAAACTGCATGTGATTATCATAAAGTGGGCAGAACCCATTTTTATTCACATATCTTGAGGTCAGAGGTCAAGGGACCCCTTTAACAATAGCCATGCCAGTTTTTCCTCGCCAAAATGTAGCGTTGGTTTGGAGCATTATTTAACCTCCTTCACAACAAGCTAGTATGACATGGTTGGTACCAATGGATACTTTATGGATTTCTAATTTTATATGATGCCAGTATCTTCACTCTAGCTTTAAAACTGAGCCCGCTACAACCTAAAAATCGCAAGTTGCGTTAATAGGTTAAAGAAATTAGTGTCGTTCAAGCGAATTTGCGTTAACGCGTTGTGGTCGCATTAATTTTGACAGCCCTAATATCTGCTTTAATTATTAATTGTTAATATCTTTAATAAGTTTAGTAATAATTGTTCCTTCGTAAATAGTACAGAAGTTTTTGCCATGATTGAATCAGCCTCCTTGTATTGAAGCTGTTTGTTCTGAGGATTCATGATGATGGCTGTTATACTGACCATTGAAGGCATCACTAGACATGCATAAAACCAGACAAATAAACATTTCATTCTCAGCCATGTACCACATCCACCTCGACTCGCTCACAGCCCTTTGTTAGGGTCTCAAACTGTGGAGAAAGGGTGGCTCTTCACTTGCTGTTTGAATTTAATCAAAAATAGCCCATTTAGCCAGAAGTCATTTTCTCTTTAAAAGGCAAACGTTATTTAATCTTTCAGCTGTTCATTGTCCCATCATAAATAGTCCTCTTTCAGTGTGTTCGGCAGGGCTGAAACGAGCCTGCTAATTGCCTCCCATTTCTTCTGACATGTGGTGGTTTAGTGGGTAGAAAACACAGCAGGGAGAAGGAAACAGGAGGCTGAGAAAATGAGAGCTAATTATTTTCCCCTGCCTGGTGTCAGGTTCCGTGTCAGCCTTGTTTTTACAAACTGGAAGGTTTTTTGCACTAAATAAAACAAACCCGCACTGCATTTTTTTCTTCGCCCCTCTTTGCTGGCGATGTCATGGAAGCAGCTGCACTTCTCAAAGACAAAATGAGGGCCTGCGATTGTGCGGCCACCATCTGACAGCCACTGAGGGTCCCCTACTAATGAGGATATCACCGTGCAGCCAAGTGAAAGGTGCTGAATTATGTATGAGTTGTCATTAGACGCACTCGGGTCCTAGGCATCATTACCAGACATTGTTTCTGCTGGAGTGATTAGACTAGCATGGACCTGGGAGCCCCGGTGCGACC